>JALKBU010000023.1:0-131244 GCA_023091735.1 Trichomonas tenax
ATAGACTTTGTTAGCTAATTCTTTAATATATCATGCACAACAGGATTTTGTACATTGAGGTTCAATAACTTCGCAAGAAGTTAATCCAGTGAGTTAAAAAACGAGTTTCGCCGACTTTGCGTATAAAAATTTAATTGCCCGTTTTTAAAATTTTCATTTTCGAACGACAACACCAAACCAACAGTATACAGACACATTCTAATCATCATGTAGTGATTTCTTTTCAGTGTTTGAAGGATTGATTTTTTAATTGAGAAAAACAAGATTTGCAAAATATAATGAGACATGTATTTAGCAATATATATATTAGATGATAAATTCCAGCGAGCTCGAGCACGGTTGTTTCTGCGTTTTAGTGCTTGATGCTTTTTTAAATTTATAATAATATAAAAACTTTATTAAACTTCATCATTATTTTCTTTTTCTTCAGTTTGTTGAGGATCTGCTTCATTTTCTTTTTGCTGTTCTTGGTTTATTTCATTTTCTTCTTGCTTTTCTTCATCTCGTTCTTCTTCTTCAGCCAAAAAGAATTCAACCTCAGCCGGGCGATTGTCTTCTTCCTCGTGAGCAAGTTCTTTCTTCTGCTGTTCCTGACGTTCTGCTTCTAGATCATGGATTCGTTTCACTAACTCTTTGATGTACTGTTCTAATTCCTGAACATGCTTGCTTTCTAACTCTTCATGTTTCCTTTTTTCGACTAACTGTTGCTCTTTTGCTTCTATTGCTTCATTGCATACTTGCAGTTCAGCTTCTAAATTCTTCAATTGCGCTTCACATTGCTGTTTAACTTTTTCTACTTCCTCTGCTCTCTTTAATACATCAGTAGAATTGCCATCATCTTTTTTAGGTTGGTTACCGCCCTTGATGAGTTTAGAACTTAAGTCATTAATGCGATTAAGTTTGGCTTCAATTTGATTTAACTTATCTTTGATAGGATCCTTTCTGTCCATCTTTTCTGGCTGAGTTATGATACTTTGGAAGAGCTCTTTCTGGAGACGAGAATATTGTGCTTGAATTAAAAGATCAATACTTTCCATATCAACTTGCTGAACAGGTGGATGTATGGTGAGTATTTTCGTTTCGTTGTTCTTTTTAACTAAATTATAAAATTCAGTATATTCATTTGCTGTTAATGCTTCTTGATGAATATAATTAAGTGCTTCAGGACTCCTTTGTGCCAATTCCATTAAAAATTTGTTCAAAAGAATAGCAGGTGGGAAATTACATTGAGCAGATTCAAGAATATCTTGAATTATACTGAAAGGCGCTTGCTTCAAGTCATTTGTATGGTTTTTGAACAAAACATCGAACTTTGAAGCAACAATTCCAACAAGAGTTGACCCAATGAAATGTCTTGCTTTGTTTTGATTGATCAAATGCATCAAATTAGTTTTTACGTCGTTACTTTCTATCAGCGGCTTGAGTTTTTCAGCAACTTCTGGAGCTAAAAATTGATCAGCTATGCAAATTAAGCTATAAGCATCATTAATAGAGAGCTGAATGCTTTTGCCCATGCATATGCTGATGAATTTTTGTAAATCAGAGTGTTCACACTGCTTAGTTAATAACTTTGTAACGTTGATTTTATCAATGCTTTCAGATTCGATGCAAGCTTGCTGAACAAGCTCAGAAATCGTAATCATTCGATGCAAATCAACTTCATAGTTGTGATTATTAATGATCAAAATTGTTTTTATTGGAGTCCACATTTTTTTTTGACTAAATTGTTGTCATGTAAATTATTTACATATCATTTTTCATCTATCAAAAAATCTATTCAAAGATTATATTTTCAACACTTCAAAATGATAAGATAGCATCACATAACCTAGGGTAGTTGTAATATGATGCTGCTTCTTACTAATCAAACATTTCAATTTTTATTCAATAAATACAAGATTTGCTAATCATTGACATGTTCCTTGATGGAACTTTAATATGCAAGAAACGCCGTAATCACATTTGACAATTATTCGTGAAGGTATTACTTTGATTTTGGAATAAATGATATTTCGACTTTGTTAGATGGATCAAGAATTTCATCGCAAATATGAACGTATGATTTATCGAATGAATCGAAAATATTCACTCGTGTATTTGGATAATCTTCAATATCATTTTTTAACAAGTAAGAAGCAAGTGGGCTTTCAAAGTAGTTATAATCGTTTGTGTCTGGAATAGGATCTTCAAAGTTCATTGGAATCGTTTGCGCATTTTTTGGGAAATAAAGCGAGAAAAATGAATTTGCAAATGCATCCTGAATATACTTATCAACATTATCAGGTGTTGCAGGAATCTTTTTCGTTTGTTTCTGTTTTCCAGGCGAATTTTTGTTTTTCATGAAAAGTAATAAAATGTGACACTATTCCCCATTTTATATTTTCAGACCTCTATATATATATTTGACAAATTTCAGTGTCAGATCCTAAAATTAAATAAAAATAAAATGGGTGAAGAAGATTATTCGAATTCTCTAATGACTTTTATCAAAGCATTCCCTGAGATAGGAGAGTGCTCTGACAATATAGAGGACCTTAAATTCCCAAAGCCACTGTTCCTTCTCTTTGAGTATCTTTCCGATATGGATTTTGGAGGTAATCAGTTAAAGATGGGAACAGGCAGTACTGCATGGTTGCAGCCAAACAAGGCATTGAAGCCAATGGTCGAGAAATTGAACCAATTAGTTCAGGAATGGACAAGTGTGCAAGTGAGTACTCTAAAAATCGCTAAAGATGGAGATAAAAAGAATATTCGGAATCTCATCATCTTGATTCTCGTTTACGCAGTTCATTGTCCAAAAAAGGCCGACGTATTAAAGAAAATCAAAAGTTTGCCAAAGCCTGTTCAAGGTGATTTGGCAAAAATACTTAAGGAACACTCTAAGTTACCAAGCGGACAGAATACACCGTCAAAAGCTGCAGAGCCTCAACAATCAAATCCAGAGCCACAATCTGCAGCTCCATTCCCAACAAAAGCACAAGAACAATATGCTCAGTCAGCATCGTCGCCGGCTAAGGCATCAACTGCAGTTTCTGAAACTAAGATGGAATCTAAACCTCAGGAACCAAAGGATGATAGAATACAAACACTTACACAAGAAAATCAAGTGTTAGAGTCCGAAATTGCAAAACTGAAAGAACAATTTGAAGCTGCGAAAAAGGCCAAAGAACAAGAAGCTGGAAATAACAACTCAGCAGTTCAGCAAATCGGAGCCATAAAGACTCAAGTATTTACAATACAATCTAAAAATAATGCATTGAAACAGAAAATTCAGAAAAAGCAAAATGCGAAAGAATTAATTGCAAAATTAGAAAAAGAGAGAAGTGACCTTAAGGAAAAACTTCAACAAGCCGAATTACAAAAGCAAGATTCAAATTCCACACAAAAGATTATCGAAATGCTGAACACACGCCTTCAAAACGTCAGACTTGATCCAAGAAACGATAAAATCGAGAAAATCAGAGACGATGCTAAGAAATATGCATCCTACATAAAGAAGTTACAACAAGCAGATGAAGCACTCAAGAACAGAATCATTGGCCAACAGAGCTTAAGCAGCTTACAAGAACGAATCGAATTTCTTAAGAATCTCGAGAAAACAAATATGGAAAGACTCAAGCGTGCAAAGTTATCGCTAGCACTATCTATGAAGGCACTGAGGTGCGATGCATTCCAGAAGGAAATGCGTTCTATAATATAAGTTTTTTTTTTTAAAATGTATTTTTAATTATATTTACAAATTTCATATTTGTAAACATCGCCGAGTGTCAGTGTGACTTAGCAACCCTTGCCATTCAAGCTGCATGCAGGGGCAGAGCCGTACTCAATTAAACCAACATCTTCTGGCTTGAGTGTGACTTTGCCGTCTGGAAGGACAAAGCATGGGATTCCGATGTCTCCGATAGCCTTCATGCGGTCGAATTCTGGGTTTGTATCACGAAGATGAATGAACTGGGACATGTTGTGAACGTGCTTTCCAATGTCGATCAATTCGAACTTCGGGTTGCCCTTAACCTGCTCCTCGATGTAGTCGCAGTATGGACACGTTTTGAGGGAGTAGATCTTGATTGTCATAATATCACTTTTTGTATTTAACGATAGATATGGCAGTTTGAATAGTTTATAATCATCCGAACAATTTGCCAATCTGCCATACTCGTTGTGCATAAATTGTCACCCACAATTCGATTGTGTACCTTCTGGGCCATCGATTTATTCGGTTTTTTGACATTATCACCATTTTTGATAAAATTCATCAAATATTTTTCAAAATGGTTTAATAATATGACAGATTTATCTTTATTATCTAAGCATTGAATAAGCGAATCCGATTAGTGATATGATTATGTTTTTGCAGATTTTTTTTGGAATTATGTCAATTTTTTTCCGGGAGATTTCATCTTTCCATAACTCGCTATTGATGCTCATATTTCTAGTTTAGTGATTGAATAGAAAACTAAATATTGCAATTATTGCAAAGTTATAGTAAGAAAATTCCTTGCTACATGGATAGTTATTGCATTTTTCGAAAAGCATATTTTCTTCATTTAGAAACATGAAAAAATCCTAAATATCCTTTTCCTTTAAAAAATTAGGTGCTTTTATTCTTAGATTGCGCGAACTGAATGATTTAGAGTGAAGTCATTTTACTATAAATAGCTATTTATAATATTATAATATAAAGATATTCAAATGGAATTGAGAGATGTCATATCAAAATGATGATCAAATTAGATTGACTGGTGTCATAATGAAGTTGACTATGGTTAACTTTAAAGACTATAATCATTAACATGCTAAATTTAATATACAAACAAACAAAAAATCATATAATGTTCATGAATGGGAATTCTTTTGATTCGAGCGTTATTTGGAAACATAGAGGTATATTATCTGTGTAAAGTTCTATTTCTGGCTTGGTGAAGTTCTTCAGGACACCGAGTTTTGATTTAATATATTCAGCCATTTGCGGATCTTGAAGTTTTTCAAATACGACAAAGAAGAGAACCATATCTTGGATTTTAGTGATATAATTATTATCAATGTATTCTTTAATCCTTTCAATCAAGTCTTGATTCATTACATCAGTACCAGCAATAAATAGCGAAATTAGTAAGAGATCAGCAATAAATTGATGATTTGGTAAATCAAAAGACCTTATTGCAGAATCCATTATGTTCTGTATATAATGCGGACAGCAGCCCTGCAACACACACCAACTTAAGCATTGTTCAGCTGCGCAGTAGTCATCAAACTTATTTGCATTCTCGAAATTAAAAATACAAAATTGGATAAATTCGTCAAAATTAAGACATGAAACGAAAGCTTCTGGAGCGATACAAATCAATTGAGCAATGCAAACAAGATAACTCTGTAAATAGTTGCATGCATATTCGTCATTTTTCAAGCTCTCATATAAAAAATTAACAATTTGAGGTGAGGTCGAAGATCTATTTCTTATTAAAATTGATGCCAACTTAATAAACTTTTTGTGTAAAGAGCAATTCTGCAAATTGGTTAATATAGTCATTATTCTTTCATCAGAGATAGAAAGATGTGTAACATTCAATAGTTCTATGATTGAGTTCGTTCTTTGCTTGATAATATCAATTAAATCATCATAATTTTCAAGATAAAGATTTGTTTCTTGAATCAATAAATCAAAGAAAAGATCAAGAATTTCAGATGTCAAAGGAACAACATAACTACTGTGGTGCTGCGAAATATTACTGAGTGCTTTAGCCGCAAATTTGCCAATCTCAGTATTGGACAATTGAACTAAAATTACAACCATTTCATCAGGAGGTGGTATTCTATGAGTACTCAAAACGGAGCACAGTTTACAGCCCATGCACAGCAAAACATCGTAATCTTTCATCGAAAATAAACTAGGTAATATTTCATTCGACTTTTCTAAAAGTTCTTCATTAGAAAAACATTCAATATATTTTGTAAGAAGATAAACAGATGAAGATATTTCTATAGGAGTCGAAGCAGATTGTAGTGCTGTGTTAATGTATTGTTTTATGACTTCATTATCAACTTTCTTTCCTAAGGGTGATAATATTGCAATAAATCTAAGCAATACTTCTGATTGTGGCAGTGAAAGTATGTAATTAAAGAGCTCAGGCTCTGATTCACAAATTTTGATAGCAAGTTTATAACTTGATGAAAGAAAACCTGACATTGAATAAACATTGGTGTAAAATAAAAGAGGCGCTTCAACAAAACTGTCAATTGTCATTTGATTCAACTCAGCACTGAGTATTATCATATCTAAAGCGTTTTCATTGATAGGAATATAGTTTGAGAAGCATTTAATCGCAAAAACAAGAGATTCTGTAACTTGAGTAATACCAATTTCTTGAGTTTGCGGAATAAGCGACAAAAACTGCTCAACAAATTGTGATTTTGTAATTTGAAGATCAAGGGACTTCAAGAATCTGGCACTTAGCTTAAAAGTGTATGATATAAGCTTCCAAGAAATACTGAATAATGATAGATTTTGACAATATGAATTTATCAAAGAGAACAAAATCGAAGTAATGTTTTCTACAAAAACTGGATCAAATTGAAAATTTGATTTGATTCCAATATTGATTGCTTTGAAAATAGTGAATAAAATGTTAAAGTGTATTTCGTTGCATTCATTCGAAAGCAACGAAATAACAATTTGTAGAGTTGAAGAACAAAATAATGAAAAATAGTCAACTTCGGAGCTTAAATTAATATTAATAGAAAAAGCAAAATAGATCAATCTAAGGATCTCAAGTAAAGTTCCTTCAGGAGTATTCGGCAAATTATTAATGAATTCATAAATAATATTTAAGTAGATACGGTTTTGATCATAATTCGTCATTGCAAATATAATTAAATTCGATATTTCCGATGATTGATATGCATCCAGCAATGATACTAATTGAGAATAAAAAAATTGAAAAAAATTATCATCGAATAATTTATAATGTCTTATTAGATATGCTTTAATACATCTGCAACAGCATACTAGTAAGTAATATTCAACGTTATTAGATAAAATTTGAAATAATTGATTAATTATATCAACATTTTCTAGAAGATCAGTGATTCTCTGACAAGACTCAGTCATTGTTGGCGATTCCTGATTCAATGAATCTTTTATCAATGCAATAAGTCCATCCATCACTTCGAATCAAAGAATAAGAGTTACATGACACAAAACATCTTTACACGACAAAAAATTATACTTACATGACAAAAATTATATTCATGTATACGATTCAAAAAGAGGCTGAAGAAATTTTCACGATTGGTTCCTCTATCGTCACTGATTCATGAATAAACACTCCTACGGACATTTTGGTTTTGCAGCTGATCTAGGTGTTCCCATGAGACCAACGTATTTCAACTGCGTTTTGTGATAATATTGAATTTTATACGAATATACGATTAAACATTAGTGTATATTTATCAAAATGCTATATTCAGAGCTAAATGAATGTGTAACTTTTTAAAAATATCAAAGCTATGCTAATTTATAACTAACATGAATATATTAATCATACAAAATTTGATAAAACTTGCAATATAATGGAATTCAAAAATGAAACAAGTTTTATAATGTACGATTATTTTCTTCTCAAAAAATTGAAAGGTTTACTTCATTCCGACCAAAGCCCGAAAACATCGCTTTCTCCCGCAAAAAAATCCAAGGAAGTGCGATCAATTCACTAGCAAAGAGCAGTAATTCGTATCCACCACCAGCTCCATGATTTTCTCCCCTTAATTTCAAAATTCCGGAATTCTTTTAAATCCTGCAAGCTCTTACGATCCTCTTTGATTCCCCTACTAATTGGCTTGTTTCTAAACTCTATTTCTTGTAGTGTTGTTGAATAAAAATTTTCTTGTCAATAATTTTGAATTCGATTTTTTGAGAAGAAAATAATCGTATTTTATAAAACTTTGTTTTTGAATATCAAATATAATTGCGATTTCGAAATGATTTGAACAGCATCACAATATTTTAGCACTGTTCTGTATTCTTTATGATTTGATATGATTTGCATTGATAAAATTGCTATTTCACATTAATGAAACAATTTTGAAATTGATATTTGAATTCCTCTTTCATATAAATTTGTTGATATATAAAAAGGGAAACCAAATGTTTCTAGATACAAAGACATATATAAATTCTATTATCCATGCCAATCGAATTATGATTGCACTGATTATGAAGTAATATTACAAAAATGCCTTTATAAATTTGAGGCATATGATGCAAGTGGTGGAGTTCCATCAATTGATTTAACCAGCGCATATATTGATCCAATCTCAAAAAAATGCAATCAAAGTGTTGTCAATATGTATCATAGCAATGCAAAATGTAACTACTCAACATATTCATCAGGTCCAGGTGGCTATGTTTCATCAATACTCTTCTTGACTCATGAAACAAAAGCTTTTATAATGATAAGAGGAAATGGACTTTACAAAGGATGCTTTTTCAAAAGATGTATACATCAAAGGTGGATATGGAGGTGGAGGATATGCAAGGCCTCACACATCACGTGTTAATGTGTCATCAGGAAGTGGAAGGACAGCATTAATGATGCTTGAAGATGATATTTTTCACTCAATACTTGTTGCTGGTGCGGGCGGTCGCTCCGATGATTTTGATCATCATAATAATGATGGAAATGGTGGTGCTGGAGGTGGACTTTCATCTCAAAGCTTTTGGATCCAAGGTATTTATTATCCTTCATTCGAAGCCAATTCAAGTCACTTTTTCACATATGGAAATGGTGAATATATAATTAATGGATCATCACTAAATCCTAATGGATCCAAATTGATTTCAAATGTCATAGATGAGCTTGCAGGTGCTGGAGGTGGTTGGTATGGCGGCTTTGCTTCATATAACAATAATGGTGGTGCGGGTGGTGGATCAAGTTTCGCATCGCGATGCTGAGATTCCGAGTGAAATGACAGTTTATGACAAATTTTATGAGAATCCAATTATAAAGAATTATGCATTCACTAGTACAAGTGAGTTTACTATGTGTGATATTATTCATTCATCAGGTATTTGGATTGGAAATGGAATGCTTAGAATTACGACTCTATATAATTTTACAACGGCAAAATTTGTTTGCACATGTGGATTTAGCTCATCGTCATTTTTAAATATAATAATAAAAATAATTCTGCAATCTCAAGTTATAATAACAATTTGAGATATCAAATCGTTGCTAGTAAACTTAATTGTGATGAGAAACTCGGTGGTAATATTATCTTCATTTTAGAAATGAGTTATTTAGAGAACATCGATCCGAAGGAGACTACAGAACATATTAATGAAATGATATCGAATGACACTATATTCGATGTCCTGGAGTTTGAAGACCTTCTCTGCATCCTCAAGTATGCAAAATTAAGCGTTGAAGAAGCGATAAAATTGTTGAAAAATAGCAAAATCATTACGGAAAAGAAGATATATTTTTCATCACTTGAACGTCGACTTTCATTATAACGAAGATAATATTGTCTATTTCATGGAGAATGTAAATCAAATCTTGAAAATAAGCTGTTTTCCAAAAATTTCCCACCCCATACATATATATATGTGGACTTTGACAGTAATACATTTGCAAATTGAAACCATGTTGAATGCATATATTTCAGAGGTGAAAAATTATCCAAGATAAAACAGGTTTCCCACCTTGTGAACAAACATTATCATTCAACAATGAAAAATTAGCAGATTTTCAATCTCTCCATTCATTTGGCATCGAAAGCGGCTCTGAGTTAAGGCTTAGAGTGCTAATCCAGTCATCTACTTGTATCCACCGAAAGAAATGGATGTTAAAGTGGAAATAACCATCAAAAATGGCGATTTTTCATTTGTTTATCCTGAATTCGATAATCAGAACAAGTGGCGCGTTCATGCATATCCAAACGGAAGCATCATCCACAAAGGTAAGAGATTGAAGTATCTCTTCTGGGAAACTCTGTTCTATCCCGAATTCGATTTGAGCAAAGAATTCGCTGTTTGTAGTGATAGCATAGTCGACTTTTTTGAAAGCATCCTTCCATAGTTCAGTTTGACGAGCGAAGAGATCTGCGACTTTGTGACATATTGGGGACCGCAGCTTGTCAAAAACAAGTACGTTTTAATTTCATTCCAGTTTTCAAGCTTCGATGACATTTGCCCACTCACTGTGACTCCAAAGCCAGACAATGTCATCAGAGTATTTTTCGCTGCAGGCCCAATTCCTTCATTAATCAGTATTGAACCGCAGTCAATACCGATGTACAAACAAAATGGTTTCACAGTTGTTGAATGGGGTGGAACATTCATTCACTACTAAAAATTACCAGTTTTCAGGTGATGATTTGATAATTAGCTTATACCGATTATGATACTTCTTTTTAAATGAATAAATCATATTTTAAATATTTATGTTCCATTGCTAATGTTAAATAAGTAAACATATGCCATACAACACAGCATCAATATCATTATAAAAATTCATATCGTTCATTATTGCATTATCCATTTGACTTCATGATAATGGACTATAAGTAAGAAAAAACCCATCCACACATACATGTGCTTAATATACAAGAAGATTGTTAGCAACTATCAATATTATTGATGGTCAGAATTATATACCATATATATTGGTGTTCGACAAAATGTGCACAAATTTATTCGACACATAAAGAAATATCTGCCATATTATTTTGACAAGTAATGTTTAGTTGACAAACCATTATGTAAAGTGACATATGACGCGTAAAATATTATTTGACAAATGAAATTTTACTGTACGTTTAAAAAATATAATGGCAACTGATTTAGCGTCTTTTTGCAGCACAATTGCAAAACAGATCGATAGTATAAAGGATGTTGACGCTATTATTCTAGATTACATTGATACTTTTCAAATAGAACCAAGTAATTTGGCAACATTTGAAAATAATGAAAATTTTTCGACATTTTTAATGTATTTATTTTCATTTTTAACAAGATACAAATTTCCAAAAAATGCATCCGGGCAAATTGTTACTAAAGCTATTAAAGTTTGTGACTTTCTTTACGAGATATCGATTCAAAATCCAATTCTACTGAAATCTATCGCTAAGCATGCACCATTAGATGATCTTGTAGCAAAATTTTTCTCAGAAAGCCTCTTTGATTCTAAAGGAAAAGCAATTTACAAACCACAATTAATTAATATAATTAAATTTTTCACAGTACTCGTATCAGAAGATCCAGTAGTTATAGAAACACCAGAAACATTCTCAAAACTATATCAAATCGCTGCAACTTACTTTAATATGGCAGATTCTGAATGGGCACTTGCATTAATCGCAGGATTGATACGCAACTGTCCTACTGGACCCGCGTTTATGCGTACACAGCCAAAATTTAACAAATTAAAAACAACTTTTGCTAATATGTTATCAAATCGAAACGTAGCAGTTGTTCTTTCAGCATTGTGCAATCTTGTTTTCCTATTTCCAGTCCAAATATCACCGGAAATCAGTATAAAAACAGCATTGAATTCTTTGAATCTAAATAAGCAATTCCCACTGGCAATTAAACTCAGTTGCTGGATAATTAAGGAACTCTCCGACAACTCTAAAATTTCGTCCGATGATGTTTGGACTTTGTTGAACACATCATTCACTGCAGGTCCAAGTGCTTTTTATTTATACAAGTTATTAACAGACATCTCAAAGATATCGGACACATTGGTTCAAGTCATTTCCTCAATGAACTGCTTGTTTGCTATCATTGATATATTCCTTGAGACACAATACAACTTTTTAGCTGTTGCAGGAGTGACATTTTTGTTTAATTTGTTCTCCAAGTTCGACAATGTTGTTTTTTCATCTGAAGTCAAAGATCCATTCATGAAGGCCATCAAGATAGTTGTAGCATCAGATAAGTTTGTTGCCAGTGACAAGAAAGAGTCCGCATTGATGATAATGAGATTTTTGATCAGGTCACGCGATTCATCAGTTCATGTTGTTAACATTCTCAGTGATAACCAGCAAAAGCTGTTCATGGAGTTTCAGCGCCAGGTGTTGAATAATAATCCATACGTGTCTGTTCAGTTCTTCCTTCTTTTGAATGAAGTTTCTCATTTTTTGGCATCATGGAAGAATACTTTAATTAGAATTTGTTTGGATTCCCAATTTACGGCCCTTTTAACACATGTTCTGCACGAATCAATGAATAGATCATCGATAGAAGATTGCATTTTGTGTCTACAGATCTTATGTGGAGGAATGCTGGACGACAAGAAATACAATAAAAATGCAATGTTCGATATATTGACAGATGGCCACATGATTGCAAATAAGAAGCTTCACAGCGATGACAACACGGGAAATGTCTACATAGAGGAAGTTACAAACTCATTACAGCAACAGTTGAACGCACTTGAAGTTGAGAGAGACTGCTGCATGCGTGAACTAGAAGAGCTTAAAAAAGATGCTGCACAGTGCTCAATGAACCTTGAAACAGAAATAGAGTGTCACAAAGATGTCGTTAATAAGCGCCAAAGACTGAAAGACCAAGAAACTAAACTTAAAATGGAACTTGATGAAGCTCAAAGACTTTACGAAGATCGTGTTACATCAAACAAAATACTGCAGGAGACATTAATAAATCTTCAAAGAACATCAAGTGAAAGATCACAGAAGGAAGCAGGAATCAGAACAAAATCATTGGACATAAATAACATGAATGTTCAGATTGTTACAATTCAAGAAGAAAACAGGAAGATTACAGAAGCTATTCAGCAGGCACTCGGTCAAATCGAAAAGCAGAAAACGAACCGCGAGAAATACATTCAGTGGCTGAAGACAGGAAAAGAGAGATGCAATAGGTGCATCAAGATATGCAAAGATTTAGAAACGGAGCTTGATATTGAAACTAAACGGAAAGAACAAATAGAGAATGAAATATCAATCTCAGAGCAGCAACTCAAACAGTGGACTGATATTTTCAAAGATGAAGCTGAAGCAAGAAAAGCTGAAGAAGATCAAATCCAAGACCTCAAAAACGAGTTAGAAAAGATCAAGAGAGATATCGAAACTAACGAATACAAAGCTTCTCTTCGTGTGAAAGCTCTCGATCAACTAAAAGAACACATGATGGAATTAGAAACGCAATACAACGAAATGAAGTTATTAGTCAAATTACTTCATAAATCCACATATCCGAACATGAAGATACCAGAGAATGTTTCTTCAATATTCCAGCTTCAAAATTAGTTTGTTTGTAAATTTGTTTATATATAAAAAATCATGATTGATAAAAATGTTTTGTTATAAAGATATGAAGATTATAAAGAAGCTATTTAAATAATAAATATATAAATCAGTTAATCTTATTTCTTCTTACCTCTGCCACGCTTTGGTTTAGGTAAGGGACCTCTAATCTTTGAGTGAAGAAGGTAAAGAATCTTAATCTTATTCATAATGTGTGTCTGAGAGTTTCTCAATTCATTCTGTTTAGCTCTCTCCTTTGCTCTCTCAGTCTCGAGGTTCATTAATCTCTCAGCTTCTTCCTTCTCAGGCTTGAGCTCATTGAAATCAGCTGTAGCAGAGTCAATACGTCTCTTGAATCCCTGCAACTTCTCTGTTTCTTGCTTAATATCGGTTTCATACTTATCGGTCCATTCCTTCATCATCTGGTTGATCTTTGAACGGCGGCGTTCGAAGTATGAGAGTGTGACAGAGTGGACATTCTTCTCATTCTGTAGTTGAAGCTTTGCATTAATAACTTGTTGTGTTAAACGGCTCTGGTTGAGTTCGTTCATATTTTGCTGAGCTTCGAGTCTCGCTTGACGCTCATCGTCTCTGTTGGCCTTAACATCCTCGATTCTGGCCTGTGTCTGTTGCAATTCTTCCTTGCTGGCCTTAATTTTGATATCAAGGTCTTCTAACTGACGTGCCATTTCTGCTTCTGTCTTACGGATCTTTTCGTCGAGGTCTTTGATTTCTTTCTGCATGTCTTTGTCTTGTTGCATGATTTGCATCATTTTATTATAAGCTGTGGTGCGTCCGGAGGCCCATTCGTAGATACCCTGGAACGAGTAGCTGGAGAGGAGCTCCTTTCTGAACGACTCAAAGTGAGTGATTAAGTCTGTACGCTCGGTCTGAATTTTGAGAAGGTTTTGGGATACGTTAGGTGATTCACGGAGGTGCTTGCAAAGTTCTCTTGTCAGCTCCTGAAGCTCGTGAGCTTGTGCCTCGATTTTGTCTTGGTTTTTCTTATATCTGGTTTTATTTGAAAGAGATTTTAATTCTGAGCGGCGCTTAACGAGTACTTCATACTTTTCCTCGCAAACCTTCTGCTCTTTGATGATTTGGGCAACAGTATTTCCCAAGATGTTAGATAACTCGTCTCTCTGCGTGATAACGCTAGGAGTGAGACTCTGGAGGACGCGGAGCCTATCGAGGCAGTCTTCAACAGCACCAGCAACACAAATGGCTTCGAGTGGACGAAGTTTGCACTGCATTGTACTTTTGTAACGTTTTCTTTTATCATTCAAAAAACTTTGTGATTTTATTCGATATTTAGATTTTATATAGTTTATATATCTTATATTCAAAATATTATGGCTCAATTACATGTTTCTAAGATTTTAAGGTCAATTTTGGTTTGTCATATAGATATAGAATCACTTATATATCTTATCTTCAAAATATTTGGATTCAGTTTCATATTTTTTGAAATTTGAAAATATATCAAACGATTTTTGTTTGTTGAATGTTATAGCAGTTGCATCACTTATATATCTTATTTTCAGTGTACCGAGAGAGGGTGTTCCTTTTATTTTCAACCAAATGAAAATGAGGAACATTTCATCTTCATGAAAGTCATTCAATTTAAAGTAAATTTCTTCTGAAATCGATGAGATGTAACACTACCTTTAGAGTATTTGATTGCAAACCTGAATACATCATCATGGTATTATACATTTTCATCTTATCTTTGATTTTTTTTAAAGCAATTCATCATCACAAAGACATTTTTATGTGGCTCATCGAAACTTGGCATTCATTCAATGTAACAAGGCAACGACACCTCTCTTTAAAACAATAGATAAAACAAAATGTTTTGACAGTAGTAATGTGAATTGAAGTTATATTTAATAATCATTATTATATCAATCGATCACATTTAATTTTCATTATCACATCAACCATTCTCAGGTTGTTCCACGCTTTAATCTGCTTCGGCACTTAGCCAAACAAGGTTCATATAAAACCATCAATTACCATCAGAGATTCATCGTTGTTAGAACAAACTGATCGTTGTAAATGATGAGAATTCATCATATCAAAAATATATGCAATCAGTTTTCTCATATGATCATAGCGATTAATTATAATCAATTTGATCATAATGATAATATGGAATTAATCAATTTCAGATGAGATTTTTCAATAATGATTTAGAAGTTATTTGGAAAAATGCAATAATCATACATGATATAATGTGTTTTTAAATTGCTGTGGCATTGCAGTGATTCTATATATAATGCTCTTTATATTTAAAGCTTTTAAGTTCATATAAGTATTAATGATAGTGAGTTATAAAAGGAAAAAGTCACCCGAGTGTTTATTTTTTGATATCTTTTTGATTTTCTTCGTAGGATTGTTTTCAGGAATTCTAAACTCGAGAAATTGTTTTGGCAACATGTGAACATACGAAATATTAAATAAAAAAAATATTTTGTTTTCGGTTTTTTTAGTTCAAAAATGTTTTGTTTATTTCCAAACTTTATCTTTGGTAAGAACAGATTTCTTAAACCAAATCCAACTAAGTACAAGTTTGGTGATAACGTTTCTTTATACGCCGGTTCCTTAAGATCGCCAACGAGCTTAATTCATTACGAATATTATTATGCAGACTTATTCCCTCAAGCAAAACCATACGACGAGACTACCACATCTCTGGATCCCCTTTTGGGAAGATCTTTTCAGAGAATTCCGTTTCAATTTACATTCGGAGAAAATGAAAGATGCAATAATTTCTCTAGTTCCCCAATAGATCAATCGAAATACTCAATATATTACTATTTAATCTATAACAACTATGAAAAAACATTTGTAATTGATAATCTTCCATTTTTAACGCGCAATTCCAAGAATTTCTCAGTTCCTAATTTCAAAATCGGATACATAGGAGTCATAGATACCAAAAACTTCACAAGTGACAAAGAAGTTCACTTAATTAATCATTTAGATTTTTCAATATTCTATACAAAAGCATCAAACGTAACATACACCATTACAAAGGCATTTTTGAAGCCATATATAATCGATCCATGTGCTAAAGGAAATCCGTTGCCTCTATCACAGCAAAAAGATGATTTAATCACGTACAATGTTGAGTGGGTATATGAACCAACTCCTGAAAAGAATAGATACGCTCATGTTTATCAGAGCGCACGCACTATCAGTAGCTATAAGCCACCACATTACATCTTTTTAGGTCTTTTCTTTTTTGCAGTTTTCTTCCCATTCCTTTTCGGATTTCTCATCAAGCACGATATTGATTTCTTCAAGCACGACTTTGCTGAAAATGACCAAGACCCAGCTGGCTGGCAAGTCATATCTGGTGATGTTTTTAGAATTCCCGATGAAATTTCGAAATATTCATTTTTGATTGCGCCTGGAATTCGTTTTGGACTTGATTTCATACTTTTGTTCCTTTTATTGATGACTAATATTGTAACACTTGCAAACACAGATCTTTTATGGGTTGTTTTGTTTGTAGTCGATTTATTATCTTCATTCATCAGCGGTATAGTCAGGGGATGCCATTATAAGCAGTTTAACGGTAAAGATGATGACACTTTCCAGATATACGTCTCAACGCTTCCTGCATGTTTAGTGTTTGTTATTCTGTTTCTTGTCCAGTTTGTTCACATTGCGGAATTTTCAACAGCATCAATGCCAATCCCTATTTTCTTGTTCGCTGCGATATTCATTATTTTGATATCTTCTGGTTTAACATATATTGGTTCTACTTTAGGATATAAGATGCAACGCATGGAGTATCCTACAAGGGTTAATTTGATTCCAAGGCAGATTCCTGAAAGCAAGATCAAGATGTTCATTGTTTTGATTGGTGGTTTGACCATCTTTGCAACACTATATAACTTCCTTCCAGGCGTTAAGAGTGCTTTGTTCTGTGATTTTGCATTGTTCAAGATGATTCCGGATCTGGCTGAAATGGCCTTTGTGCTGATTGCATTCTCATCGATCTTCACTGTTCTTGGAGTTTATATCATTCTTAGAGAAGAAGATTACTGGTGGTGGAGATATGCTATGGCACTTCCTCTTTCATCTGGCATATTCTACTTTGCCTGGGAGCTCTTCTTTATGGCTGCAAGAATGTCCGCAACAAACTTTGCAACAAGAATGCTTTACACACTTTTCGCGATGTTTTGTTCTATTTTGACTTCAATTATTTCTGCTGCATTTGGCTTCATATCAAGCTTCTATGCAATCCTTTATATGTACAAGCAAATTTAACCCAAATATATAAGTAAATAAAATGTTATTATAAATAACTTATATAAATAAACAATAGTCGAATAATGTTTATATCCATTTACCAGAATTGAACTAAACTTGCAGCGAATTGATTACTTTGATGCAACCGTTAGTAGTGATTGAAGCATACATTGTAAGTGAATCTAAATGGGTAATTCCAAATTCATTCTCCCTTATAATAGATAAATTTTTTCATTCATATGAGAAATTTTGAAACTCACATTCATTATTGAAACAGATATCAAAATAATCCAATAGCTGCATAGTATCTATCTTATGAATGTGAATCGAATCAATCTTTTTGCTTTCGAGTGCTTAATAAAATTTGACATTTGACAGTTTACGTGACATAATTTATTGTAAAATTTTGGTGTTAGTTCCTGTTTTGATCAAAATCTTTCACTTTTTCAAAAATGTCTTCGGACTACAGCGATGATTTTGATGATAATATTGATGATATTGCACTGAGCAAAGCGGAAAAGGCCAGCGAAGAACACATCGCACCGAGCATGCTCGAAATGTACTCCCACAAACTGAACTTCGAACTCCAAGAAAATTTATATGTCGACAAAACACGTGAAACTATCGAGCAGAATGATTTAAAGAGAAAATCACTCAAGCCAGGCAAAGATCAAAGGAGAACAGAAGAACAAGTCCTTGATAATCGTACAAAAGTTGTTTTGTTTAAATTATTAAACAGAAAAATCCTTGGTGACATTGAGGGTTGCATCAGTACAGGTAAGGAAGGAAATATTTACATAGGACATCGCGGTGAAGAAGCTCCATCAGATTGGCCGAAGACATTCGCAATTAAAATCTTTAAGACATGCATCCTTAAGTTCAAAGACCGTGCCAGATACGTCACAGGTGAGCAGAGATTCAAACATCACTCGAAGTCAAAGAATTCTAGAAAAGCTGTGATTCTGTGGTCTGAAAAGGAATTCAGAAACCTCAGCAGACTCTACAACAACGGTGTTTTGTGCCCAAGACCACTTCTCGTTAAGCACAATCTTATCTTTATGGAATTAATTTCTATCAAAGATATGCCAGCGCCAACATTGAGACTTGCTGATTTATCCACTCCGCAGTTAGAAACATTCTATTTCGACTTGTGCAAGACATTGCGTTATATTTATCATCATTGCGGTCTTGTTCATGCAGATCTTTCTGAATACAACATCCTCGTCAAGAAGAATGATTTATATGTCATCGATGTTGGTCAGGCTGTAGAAACTGATAACCACAACGCAACTGTTTTCCTCAGAAATGATATTGCTGTCATTACAAGGTTCTTCAAATCACGTGGTGTTCAAACAGCTCCAATGCTTCGTCTCTTTGAATTTATCGTCGATCCTCAGCTTTATTCCAAGGAGGAAGAAGTTCTTCTTGATATCATGCAACAGAAGGAAACAATTTCCGCTGAAGAATTCACAGGTGTTTATATCCCACAGAGACTCGATCAAGTTAACGATCCAGAACTTGAAATTGCAGATCTCGAAGATGGTTACTATGACAACGCTGCATATCACGGTGCCTTTACTGGTATCATTCCTACTTTTGTAGCTCCAGATGAAGTCGATCTTGCTAGAATTGCTGAAGAAGAGGAAGAGGAAGAAGAAGATGGTGCTGAAGAAGAAGATAAGAAGGAAAAGAAAGAAACACTCGATAGAAAGAACTATACAAAGGCAGAATGGAAGGAAATACAGAAGAAGCTCAAAGAAGAAAGAAGAGAGAAGCGTCTCACTAAGACACCGAAGTATCAGAAGAGGAAAGCATACAGGAAGGCACATCCCAATGCCAAATAGAGTTATTATACCTTATAGAGTTTTAGAATTTTATTAATGTTCATAAAATTATATATTTTCAACCCACCCAAACAATATTTTATTGCAATGAATTGGATATCCAAAATTGGATAATTATCAATTGAAGCTCTAGAAATAACCTTAAATTTTGGATTCATTTCTCGTTAAATACATAGTTAGTCAAATTCAAATAGAGAAGCCTTTACTATGTGAAAATTTTTGGGCCTCTATTTCCAAAACCTTGAATTCTGTGAAAGACTATTTTGAAGATTTATAATAAAAAAGGAACATACACTAATAAAAGTGACACAAAATTTTTGTTGTCACATTTTGAAAAATTAAGGGGACTGACGCGGCTTTTCCCCGTTTTGAAAAATTGACGTCAAAATTTTAAAATGCAAATTATTGAACAATACGAAGATATTCGTCGCGGAATTTCATACGAAAAGTTTTTCGATGTCGTTAAGACAAATTCTAAGGCAATGAGAGCATTCAAACAAGTGATGAAATTTACGCTTCCGTCTAATATTCAAACAATAACTATAAGTCCGAACGGAGAATACCTCGTTGCCGGAACTGTTGATGGAAGAATCGCTATGTGGAGTCTTCCTGAGCGAAATCCAAAACCAAAATTTGTTGCTGCTCTTGATGTTGCAGAAATTTGCACAATACAGTTTATATCAGATAAAACTATAGTAGTTGGTGGCTGCAGTAGTGATATTTCTATAGTAAAACTTCAAAATGAAAGAATTTTACAAAGAACTTTACGAAGACAACACATAAGAACAGTGAACGCATCAACAAAAGTCGATGATAACACATTTCTCACATGCAGTTACGATAAAACAGTAAGAATTTTCGATAAAAGATTAGATTATAATAACAGCGTTTCAATAACATTACCTTACGAACAGAACCCAGTCAACAGGATATCACCATATATGCAACTTCGCCCACTGAAATACGGTGGTGGCAAAGATGGATTTCTTCCAACGATTGTAGATGAATCTTTGCTTTTAGATGTTAGAAAACATAAGAATGGTGAATGCTACTGTTTGACGAATCTTACTGGAACACCATACAATTACGCTGTTGGAACAGGAATGACAGAAGCCCGCGTTTTCGATCTCAGGTCTCCTCAATATCACTACGAAGAACTTTTTGGATATTCACCAATTTATAATTATCAATATCATTATCCCGCTGTTGGACTCTCTTTTGATGACTACGGCGAAGTTTTTGCTATATCAATACGCGGCGGAAAGATACATGCTTACGCTGCAGGTGATTTAGGACCACTTCCTTTGACATTGCATAATCTTGATGGACGAATTCGCGGTCCGGCATCGAATATTGATCCCGACGATTTCATTAATTCATATGATGGAACACTGAATTATGCAGAGATCAATCAGTACTTAGCAAATAACACAATCGTATTTCCTTTGCAGATTCATCCGTTCCCAGAAATCAGAAGACCGGTCACTGAATATATGCTGCATCAGAACGAAAAATCGTATCTTAGTGGAGCGATATTCTTTGGAAAAAGCATTATCACTGGCTCAGATAGTGGATCAATCATTGTTTATGATCCAGACAGCGCCGATATTACAGCAATTCTTCATCCTTCTGAAGATCCAATTACATGTATTTGCAGCACACCAAATCTATTCGGATTTGCAGCTGCTTCCAAGAATAATGTTTACTTCTATGAAATATGTCAGCCATGCGAAGTAGATATAGAAAAATCCAAGTTGGAGATCAACAACTTAGTCCAAAGAGAACTTTCCAGACAAGGAACAACAATCTTAGATCTTCTCCACAGGATTTGGAATTATCAAGGAATGTAACATATATATTTAAATAAATTGTTTGTATACTATAATTATAATTAATTATAAACTTTTAAAAACAAATAAAACATTGAACATATTAGTATGTAGTGGCTTAGTATTCTGTCTTCAGCTTTTTAATGCACATTCCTGCATCTTTTAGAGATGTATTTATACCGAATAAAAGTGCATTGAGAACGGCGCCAAACACATTATCTCTTCTAGAGAGAATGTTTCTAACGGTGTCATTAAATAGTCTGTCTTGCTTCTCGTAGTCGATTTGCGCTTGATTATATTCTTCTTGATGTGAATATCCGTGATATTGCAAATTAAAGAATGCTTTGCTCAGTAAAAGCTCGGATTCACGCCTATCGTTCTTGATTTTTTCGCAATTCTTGACATCATCACGATATTGAATAAAATCAGTAAATGGTTTATTTTCATCGGTAGTTTTGAGGTATGAGGACTCGAATGAGTATAATATACTGATTGATGAAGCTTCAAATGATCCAGTTTTTTCTTCTAAACTTGGATTATTGCATTTTACTAATAATTCAATGCATCTTCCATCGGCAATGAGTACTTTTCGAATATCTGATGAGAATTTTGTCAATCTATTGTAGATTTGTTTTGTTTGATATAAAATTGTTTCAAAATCTTTGCTATTTTTGAGAAATATTTGGTTGCCATCACTTGGTTTCCCTCCTATTGCTTCTGCAGCACTTCCCATAAAAAGATTAAAACTTTTCTTCGTAGTTTCGAAAAATCCTTGCATTCAACAATCAAATTTAATGACAAAATTAGTATAAACACTCTCAAAACTTCGATTTCTATCATATTATAAATCGATTTTCACATGTTTCCAAATAATATATGATTTTGAATTTTTCGTCCTTCAAATTGAAGAAAAACACTGTCAAATACATATTAAATGCATTGAGTATATAAGTTCTGCCATGATAAAAAGCTCAAATAAGCATAAACTGCATTTCAATAAATATATCTTTTTTATCTCATTACTATTGTAATTCGACTAAATATATCTTTGTTATTATGTTTTAGAAGTGTCATTTATAAACATTTTATTCATTAAATTCAAACAAGAGATGAGAGTTTGATGGTGTTTTCGAGGCCAACCAATCTCCTCTTCCATTTGTTTTCATCGAATTCTATTTTATCACTCCTACTTAATGTAATCTGTTTCTTGATTTCATCGATGAAATGTTGACATTCATTTCTTGATTTCTCGTTCTTGCATTGCTTGAGAAGTTCATTTGCCTTATTAAGGAACTGCTCTGACTTCGCTTTGAGCTCTTCGTGTGAATCTTTCACATCAAGAGATTTAGAAGAAACTTTTTCGAGGAATGAAGAAAATTCATCATATTTGGAATGTTTGATGTCAGTATCAAATTCGGTGCTTTCAAAGAACAATCTTGCATCTCTAAGTTTAGCAGACACTGATTCAATGGACATTCCTTGTGCTGTTATATATTCTGGAGCATCTTTTATAGCCCGTTCGCATTTGTTTATCGATGTTTCAAGTCTATTTCTTGAATTCATTACTTCGATAATTGTTTTATCTGATTCTTCTGATTTTGTAATATTTTCTCTGATTAAATCAACCTCTTGATCAGTAATAAGTCCATCATCAGAGTATTGAATGTTCTGTCCATCAATTAATACTGTTCCACTTTCAGAAAGATGCAACATTAAGCTGTTGTCGTGAGATTGATCAATAGATATATCGCCAATTTTCTCTCTTCCGCTGATCAGGAAGAATTCGTTCTCATTCTGATCGAAAGAAAACTCCTTTGTGGATGGTAAATGTGAGTTCTTTGGGAATACAATTGATGAAGATGGTTCAATTGTTATTTCAAAGTCTGCTGAATCACTTAAATTGACATTTGCCATCATTTCTGTCAAGTAACCGCATCCGAGTGCAACGCATTCTTCGGAGTCAGATTTTGCCTGCAATCCTGTATAGTTTTCAACTGTCTTCCTGAATAAAGGAACAAGAGAGTTGCCGCCAAACAAATCAACAAATGATATTTCGTTTTTGCTGACGTTTGCTTCGCTGAGAAGATTTTCAATTGTTAATGAGATTGAATCAACCGAATCTTTGATAATTTCAACAAATTCGTCTCTCGTGAAGTTAAACTTGATATCTCGTTCTCCACTCATTGAACTGAATTCAAAGGAGCAGACCTGGTTAACAGTGAGATTCTCCTTCAGTTTATTGACTGCATTTAAGAATCTCTTTGATGTTCTTTTAGACTTTTCGATATCAACTTTGTATTTGTTTAATGCAATCTCTTTCAGGTATTGATACAACTGATCTGTGAGTTTGGCGCCAGTCACAAACTTGTTAACTTTCGATCCAATGACATTAACAGTTCCATATTTGATCCTAATTAAGGAAACTGCTGTTTGCGATTTTCCGCTGTCGATGAAAATCGCGGTTTGTGATTTATCATTTGGACCTGGTAATTTGTCTTTGTTCATCGTTACGTAGTTTACGGCTGCAGCTGCTGTTGAGCTTACAAGTCTTGAAGCTGTGATATTCGCGATCTGAAGTGTTGAAATGAGTCTTTGTCTTCTTGCTGGTGACCAATTTGGGGGAACTGAAACCACAACATCGCATGTTTTGTGAGTTCCTTTATCGAGTAACTTTGAGAAAATAAATGCAATTATTTCTTCAACGTTGATTATTCTATCTTCTGATTCGACTTTAATGCATGTATATCCATTGTTGAGTTTAACCATTTCGTATTTAACTCTCTCTTCTAAGTCAATTCTTTCATCCGAATTATATTTTAGTCCAATTAATGATTTAATGTCTGTTACTGTATCGGAAATGTATTGAAGTTCATTGTTCTTTGCAATATCACCGTATTCACGAACCCCATTCGCGAAAGAAACGTAAGATGGAGTTCTTCGTCCACTTCTTGAAGAAAGGACTTCGCAGTGCGATCCTTTAGGCACTGAGACAATAATGTTATCATCGCCTATATCAATTCCGTACTGGTTATGTCTTAACAAGAGTTCCATGATTTTAATGAAAAGTGGTCGGCCACTTATATTGTCAATCTAAAATTTTATATTGGAAAACGTTTTTATTCGATTTTTCCCTGCACATAGGAATATAGTGTCCCTTTGGATTCATTTGCATAAATTGGTTTAATTAATTTTTTAATTTATGACTAAAAATTGATCAAAATTAAATAAATTTTTGGAATAATAAAGTATTAAACTCATAATCAATATTATAGCATAACGGCTGTTTTATATTAAACTTGAGTGTTATCTCATCATTCTTTTTGGAATTAATTGATTCAATTCGATATAATTAATAAAACATGTGTTTCTTTCACAGTCTTTGTCAATATTTTCGGTCCAGGGTTCAATGTTTTCTGTTTCTTTTGGAGTTGTGCATATAAATGTTAGTTTTAGATCAAGCCATTGGGTTTTCTTTGAATTTGTATTTATAGATCCACCAGTGCTTAATGAACCTAGTGAAATCCAATCCGTATAACATCGTAGGATGTCAATCGTCCCGTATTCAAATGTTCAAAGCAAATAATCAGCGTCATTGTCTAAGAAATTACAATCTTCTATTGTTAGTTGAACACCTGATACTGTAACAATTCTAAATGGCGAATTTTTTGCTGTTATATTTAGGATAAGGCATCGCTGAATATGAAAATTTAGATTACTGCGATAGAAGTATAGAGGGTTATTAGAAGAACTGCAGTTAAAGAAATTGGAATATGAGATATGTGAAAGACTAGATGATGAGAAAAATTGACAACAAGAACCAGAAATACATTGGAACAATAGATATTTGTTACACCTTTGCTATGAAAAAGGATACCATTTCCTTTATTTGGAACTCCACACGAAAAAATTAGTGAATTATTGACGAAGTTTTTTGTCTCTGTTGATGATGCAACAATCCAAGAATGATGACCAGACTGTTCAGTCGTTGAACAGCCAGAGGCAGTTATGCAATTTTGACAACATTGTCCTGACTGAGACTTAACATTTCCTTGTATGCAATTTTCGAAATTAAAATCCTCAACCAGTATTTTAATCCATGGCTGCGATGATGAAAACAATAACAGCCTTTCGTTTTGAACGTCTTTGAATTTAGCATCGAAAATGTAAAAATTATCCGAACGAGCATCTGAGATAGTGGTTGGTGGTGGAGAGGGGTCTTCATAGAAATCTGTCCATTCATTATTGATGCATGGCGTGGTATCAAAGATATCTAAATTTTGGCAGAAACTATCAGAAATAAAATCCGTTTTTAACCTTTCTATTTCAATTATAGCCTTAAATATAATTGAAATAATTTGAATGGAGTTGAAAACTTGACTTTACGTGGCAAAAATAAATAACCTTGGTTTATTAAGGGCCTTCTAAAAATAAGCAGTGTCCTGGAAAATGATTCGAGGGATTGTTTCGCGAACAATCACCGCGATTTTAGACGAATTCATGAAGCCCGTCAAATCCAGTCAGATGAAGATGGAGCTGATAAAGGGAGTGACGGAGCTCCGAAATCTCGAACTGCAAGAAAAAGCTTTCGAAAAAGTTGGAATTCCAATTTTGGTCGAGCAAGGACTCATTGGGAAGCTGATATTGAACTTTCCATGGACCAAACTCGAGTCCAGTCCAACCGTTGCGCAAGTTGAAGATGTTTATCTCGCATTAAAATTTGATTGGGATTTTGTCATAAATACAAGCGGAGAGATGACGAGTCAGAAACTTCGAACTAACAACGACAGTAATAAACAAAATAACAGCATAAAATCAGCACTTGGCTTTCTCGATAAATTCGCCGATAATTTATATGTTTCTGTGAAGAATGTTTACGTTTCACTTACTATACAATACGACTCTGGATCTGTAAACGTGGGATTCGTGATGCCAGAGTTTAAAATCGAATCATCTGATCAAATGAAATTAGGAGATCGCTCATTTTTCTCGAAAGTTGTATCAATGATTGGAATGTACATGTTTATGGATGCGAATGTACAAAATGTTATTATATCTTCCCCTGAACAATTCAAAGAATTATTCGAGAAATCCAAGCATTCTGTAATTTTCGACTATCCATTCATGGAAATCTTTTATTCACACTATAGAGACACACTTACACCTATTATGAACTCGATTGAAGGAAATTTGAATGAATTTTCAATTCAATTTACGCAAGAACAAATTAAAATGCTCTCACAGATATCAGTATATGCATCAAAAGCCGCTCTTAGACGTAAATACGTAGAATGCAATCGTCCACAGGATGATAATGAAGAAAAAATGTTTTATTATATAATGCGATGCTCAACATTGAAAACTGGACATAAGCATTTCTCTGTGCCCACTGCACTTGAATTTCTTAAGAACAGAAAGCAATATTACAAGCTATATTCTAAAAATCTTGACGGACAAAATATTTTCTCGAGAAAAAGTGCAAAAAAATTCGACGCTTTTATCGCAGGACTTTCGAAGCCAGCGAAAGCTTTATTGCTACAATACGCAAAAGCGATGCGCAAAGTTGATATGTCAGAAAAGATTAACAGACTCTCTGAGGAAGAGAAACGAGAATTAGAGAAACAAAGTGAAAGTTTCATGTCAACATTGAAATCATTCCAAATGTTCGGAATCATCAATAAATTCAACATTTCATTGTTAAATAACGATATGAGTGAGTTCGCGAGATTCGATTTGGAAAACTTCAGCGTCCGTGGCTTTATCAGTGATGTTTTGCAGCAATATTCAGTTACTTTACAAGATATGGCAGTGAAAGTAAATAACTTCGACTTTATGACAGCAGCAAGAAAAACTTCAACATGGATGACTCTCACTTTAACATATGGACAAGACCTTGCAAATATACAAGGAAATGCCGGGCAGCTTGTTTTCAATCTGGATGTATTAATAGATTTTATTAGATATCTCGATGGAAATGTCTTCAAATTTACTCTCGTTGGCTTCGATATCGCTCCTTTCTTAAATAAGATATATAAATTGAAGAAATGGGACATGACATTTGATATGGATGCTATCTCAGTCCAGTTGAAGAAGCTAATTGTTGAATTAAATCTGCATTTAATGAATGATGACAAACAGAAAAGCCGCAAAGATGAAGATGTTTATGTTTATAATTTATCAACGTTATCCATCAAAAATGATGACAAATATCTTATGGAATCAATGAAAGCATCATTCACGTTTAAGTCAACAATGACAAAAGATTATATTTCATCTGATTTTTTAATGAACATTGATGATTTGATAGTTTCAATTGATCAAAATATTATTGAGTTTGTATTTGAATATGCAGATCAAGTTGCTGATGCTTTACATCAGCTACCAATGGAAAAGACACTCAAGGAGAATCTTCTCGAACTTCTCGTAAAGAACAACAAAGAATTCAGACTTTGTTTACCAAAATACAGATTCGTTGTCTTCAACATCAAAAATAACCTTAAAAATTTTATGAAATCATTTGTACGTGAATTATTCAATCCGAAGCAGATGGAATTGGAGATTTCAGATTTAGATTTATGCGAAATATTCATAATAGATAATTTTGTCATTAATATGAACGAAGAGAAAATGAAGATAAATATGGGTAAAATGCAACTTACTGCATATTCGTTTATTCTCGATTTCATTCCAGAACCGGTTAAAAAGCAATTGACAATCAATATTGAAGAAGGAATCAAATCGCAACTTTCTCGTTCACAAGATAACATTAGATTAGAGCCTACGACTTCTAATTCACAAGATAATTTTCAAGTCGAAACTGCTGCTGCTCGTTCTCATAAATCCGAAAGAAGATCTTCGAGGTCTTCCGGATCAATGTCTGCAGAAAGCGTCAAAGCGATTTTAGAATCAAACGCTCAATCACAAGTGGATTCTAAATTAGTTTCATTTGATTTATCATTCATGCCGCCAATTGAAATTAACATTCAGCAATTCCTTCTTTCATGGAAGAATAATGAGAATAACGCGGTTTTCTTTGATATGTTGATTTCTGATATTAACCTTAACATTGTTCCAAAGAAAATGCTTTTCTCGTTGGCTTTGCCTTGCTTTAGGATCATTGCTAATGGGACAGATAGTTTTAACATATCAAAGACAAATGTTTTTGCCGCTTTATCGGATGTCGATAGTATTTGGAATATTCAAAATCAAGATGATATTTATAAATTCAATTTTGACACTCCAGATTTTCACGTTCTTGAAAAAATAACTTTGTTCCTTTCTGTTGAAAGCGTTGAATTTTACTATGATCATCAAACAACAAAGACATATGTTTCCTATCTCAATGAATTAATGCCAAGTCTGGAAAAGTTCATTCCTACAGAAATCGAAGTTCAAAATGTTTTGCCTATCGATGTAAGAATGAATTTGGGTAAATTTGCAGCAAGCATTAAAGATATGGAATTTGGTATTGAAACTAATTCATTGCAATTCTCAATGCACAACAAACAGATCAATGCATTACTCAAAGGTTTCCAAATCAATCAAAAGAAAATCAAGCCAAGCATTGTCAAACATTCTGAAGATTATTTACTCAAAATCTCAATGGAAAACAATACACCTTCTGTTTATTTGAATGATCTAACATTCACTCTTCATCCAGCAGTATTCACTCCGCTTTTAGTTTATTTTTGGAGAACTCCTTTCTGGAAAGTTTCACTTCCGAAAGTTAAAACGAATATCAAAATACCACAACCTGAATTTTCCTTGCAAACGAGCAAAATCCATTTATTGCTGCCACAGCAAATAGACATGGGTATGACTGATGAAGTTTTGAGCGTTTATTTATCAGCAGAAGTCAAATCTTTGAGTGGAACAATTCATTGTAAAGCGAATATTGGTGATGTTCGATTTGTTTCGCTTGTCAAGAACTTCGAATTTCCTCAAGTCATTGATCACTTATCATGCTTCTTAGATATCTATCAGCGGCTTAAAGGAAAGAAGAGGCACTCAACAATGAAGCTAGAAAGAGGCTCTAAACCAGATAGAATTGTTGGCGTCAAAACATTCAGTTTTGGAATTGACCACGATGTTGTTTTCAGTCTTTCACCTGAAGATGCTTATGGCTTTTACTCTATATTGAAGGATTGGCTTGCAGTTCAGCTTCCAGCGATGAATTTGCAAATGTCTTCTCCATCAACTCCTCCTTGTTTATTCATGACAACGAAAAACATCAAACTTCAATTCTGCCAATCGAATAAGAATTCATCGAAAGAACATCCAAGTCTATTGGTTGTGATTCCTCCTATAGACATTGCTGCATCGAACATTGAAGGAAGAACGAACTTTGTTGCACAAACGCAATTTAGTTTGGAGCATTTCAACAGCTGTACAGGAAATTTGGACTCTGTGATTGATACAACTGAATTTATTGTTTCATATACTAACACCGGTGATAGAGTTGACTTGGTTTCGCTCATTGACAAACCTCTTTCGATCTCTCTTTCATATCATCTATTAAGCGAAGTCATGACACTGTTGGCTGCTTCTGTTGAACCAAGACATTCACACAGCATTGTCCAGAACCCTAATTTCTGGCTTCACTCAACGTGCTTCGATGAAATCATCGTTTCTGTCACTGGTGTATCAACGTTATTCCTTTTCCCGGGTGATTTGATTCCTGCTTTCTTCATAGAATCAAATTCATCAATTATTGTTTCTATTAATGGAAGATCAACGAAATTCCGTCCAACGGATATTTTGTATCCTGTTCACTTATCAGACAATGTTGTTATTGCAAAGCACCCATATAACGGAGGAATGATGCTCGAATTCGCAACAAAATACTCCATTTGCAATGAATTATCATTCGATTTATATATCTATGTGAGAGCGAAGAGTGGATTCGTTTTCTTGTGTGTTCTTCCAAAGAAAGAGATCAGATCACTTCTCCCATACACAGGAGCATACTTCTTCGCTTCAAGTAAGGAGATGCCGAGCACGAAACCTCATTTAGTAACGCTTGGGCCCGAAGAGAATGTTTCGAAGTGCGAAGTTTTCACAACAGAAAATTATGTTCCATGTATTATATCAAAGAAGAAATCTGATATATTTGGTTTTGATATTTTAACAATCACTGAAGAATTCACGCTCAAGAACCTCGTTCCATATGCAATGCATTACAACATCAATGGAAAGAAGTTCTTGGCAATGTATGGAGAAACAATTCCAATTCCTTTGTTTGGAAATCCTTCATATGTTTCCATTTCTGTTTCATATGATGACACTCATTATCCATCAGGAGGATGGCTATATTTCAACAGAACTGAAACGCAATTCTTCCCTGCGTATGTCTGCAAGGACGTCACGTTAAGTGTCGTTGTTGAAGATCACACAGTAATAATCTTTTCTCCAGCTGTTATTTTCAATTCGACATCGAATATATTGAAGTTCGAAGATGATGTTGTACATCCAGGAAGCTTCACTCTATGGGCGCAAAAGTCTATGTCAAAGATTCCTGTCGAAATTCCGGATAGAACAGTTAAAATCAACGGAATTATCGATCCAACGATTCCTGGTGCTCGTGAAGAATTTTTCGCTAAGAACTCAAGCAACGCATTATTCACTCCGCTCAGATATCAAAGCGAGAGACAGAGCGGAGATTTCAATCGCACAATAGCAATAACAATCACAGATGGTCTTCGTGTAGATAATAAACTTGATTATGGAATTGCTCTTGTTCCTGCTTGCGAAGAAAGTTTAGCAATCGATCCGATGAATTTTTTCATTCCAAACAACACAATGAAGATCATGAAACTTATCTCCAAGGATAAGAAATATAATCTCAGGATCTCTGGTGATCCAAATGAACGCTCAATTATTCTCAATAAACCACTCCCGAAGACAGTTTTCAGGATGATGAGAGATGGAAAAGTCAAATTTATTGAAATAGAAGTTAAAGATGAAGTAACATCGATTTTTGTTACACTTAGAAAAGTCCTTCAAAGTCGTTATATCATTTCAAATGATCTTAGTTTCCCAATATCATTCTATCACGTACACGAAAACGAGAAAGTTAATGTTGGACCGAATTCCTTTGAAGATTTCGCATTCGAAGAACCATTTGGACCGAAACAAATTGTTTTCGTCATTCAAGAAACTAATTTCTATATTTCTCTCGAAGACAACACAAGAATTATCACTCTCAACAGAGTTTTCAATCATCACAAAGTCAGCGTCTCCATTAAATACGTTAAAGGACAGTGCATAATTTCTTTAGTCAAAGAACGCCCTGAGATTGAACATAACAACAAAATCGCAAGATTTGAGTTCGCTATTCAGTCCATTTATCTCTCTATTCTTGATGAACTCTTCCGCGAACTTATTTGCGCAAGTTTCAATTCCATTGATATCATTGCAGACCTTAAAGATGATTTAATCAATACGATTGTTAAATGCGACAACATGACAGTCGATGATCAGAATCCAACAGCTTCACATCCTCCAATTGTGCGTTCAGAAAATAGAACATTCTTTGATATGAATGTTATATTCCCAACAGATGTTCTCCAGAGCCACGAAATCACTTACATGAGCATCACTATGCAGCCATTGCATGTTTACATTGTTCCGCAGTTCCTCAGTGATGTTTATTCATTCTTCGTGAACCTCAATCTTAATCAAGATTTACTTAGCATTATTTCACCCGCACGAAGCAGTTTTGGCATTTCCAATGAGATTAAGATTGCTTGGTGTGACATCAATCCAATTGTCATTTGTTTGTCGATCATCAATGCTGATAAATATAATCAACTGTTCCCATTTGTTCCATTATTCAGTCATTTCATTTCGTTGAGTGAAAGAAGATTCTCGCTTCCTGCTTTCTTCTTGACTGAGTTCCAAGGCAGTCTTCAAGAGATTGCCAATGAATTGACATTTGTTTATGCAGTTTATGGCCTCGATTATCTCCTTTCTAATATGGGAACACTTGGATCATTGTTGAAATTCTTCGGTGTTGTTGGAAGAGTGAAATCGATGCTCAACATCGAACACAAGCCATTCACAACTCTTCCAATAAACCTCGAAACAGAAAATATATACGCAAACAGAGTTTGCTGGCAGGGCTGCTTCAATAATTATACAATAGAAAACGTTTTCCTCGCGCAAAGCAATTTCGATATAAAGAACTGTTTGCTCACGAGAATCCTCAATACGCCGAACAAAGACATCTCAGTCAGCTTGATCAACGGTCGTGCTGTCATTGGCCTCATCTCTGAGTCCCCACACGTCAACAATCATGCAGTGACGATGTTTAGAAGGCGCCTTCCACTTTGCTGCCTCACGAACTGCGTTTCTTCATACAACGAACGCATCTCGATGTGTCAGCAAATAATGGTCGACAAGAAGATCGGAAGACCAATGTTCATGGGCCAGATGCTCGACAACCCATCGAGCACTGTTTTCGTCACACAGAACTACGTTTGCAGCATCGACAAAGACTATAAAATAGAGTGGGCGGTTCCTATTATAGGTGTCGAAAGCATTCTCAACGAAAACGATATCATCACAATGCACTATGCACGAGAAACGAAAGTTTTCGTAAGTAATCACGCTGGCGCTATAGTTTTATTCATTTCCACTAACTAATATTATATTTTTCTTTTCATATTAAAAATTTGTTTGTATTTTATTAATATAACCCAAAACTATCGGATTTTTTTATCATTTCCTGTTGGAATACTTGTTATCAAAAGTGTGTTGTTTAACTCTTAGTTCAAAATATTTTAAATGAAATTAATTATCGTGTTAAAGTCAATAATTCTCCGTTGTATGGTAATGAGTGATTGGTTGTTAGTGTAAATATGGCCAAATTAGAGACGAAAAATAAAAAAAAATTTACCTATGCTTAGAACTTCTGTGGCTTGAAGTGTGTGTGGAAGTATTCGTGGGCTAAGCCATGGCCAAACTTACCACCTAAGTAGGTGTTGTAGAGGTCCTGGAGCTTTGTGTTATCCTGTGGTGTTCTGTACTGAGAAGATCTATCAATCTTGTATGTAGCATCAAGGCGCTTGTTCATAGCAGCCTTTGTCTTAGCTCTTGGGGAGCCACCGCCGCCGACGCAGCCACCTGGGCAGGCCATAACCTCGCAGAAGAAGACACCCTTGACATCATCCTGGCCCTCTTCGATCTTCTTGATGAGCTGCATAGCGTTCTTGACACCCTGGGCAACAGCGACCTTGATTTTACGGCCGTTGATGTCGACTGTTCCGACCTTGATGCCCTTCTCAGCACCACGGACCTGAACGAACTCGATTGGGGCGAGATCCTTGCCTGTAGCGAACTTGTAGGCGGATCTAACAGCGGCTTCCATAACACCACCAGTAGCGCAGAAGATGGCACCACCACCTGTAGCCATGGCGTATGGGACATCGAGTTCTGTATCTGGAAGGTTCTTGAAGTCGATCTTAGCAGCCTTGATCATCTTGGCGAGTTCGCGAGATGTGATATCAAGATCTGTCTCATGAAGACCGTCCTTTGTGCGGAGCTGCTCACGCTCTGCCTCGTCCTTCTTGGCTGTGCATGGCATAATTCCGACAGAGTAGATTCTCTTTGGATCAACGCCTATGTGCTTCGGGAAGATGTTCTTGATGGCAGCGGAGAGCATACCAATTGGGGAGCGGCATGTTGAGAGATGTGGCATCCACTGTGGGTAGCTTCTCTCGACATAGTTAACCCAAGCAGGGCAGCAGGATGTGAACATTGGGAGAACTGCCTTTGGATCGTTGAGTCTATGAAGAAGTTCTGTGGCTTCTTCGACGATTGTGAGGTCAGCGCCGAAGTTTGTGTCGAAGACATAGTCGAAGCCGAGTCTCTTGAGGGCTGTGACGACCTTGCCTGTGGAGATTGTGCCGACTGGAATGCCTAAACCTTCAGCCATGTTGATACGGACGGCTGGAGCGATCTGAGCGACGAGGATCTTGCCGCCCTTGTTCTTGAAGACGTTGTTGATCTGCTTGATGGCATCCTTCTCGTGGATGGCCTGTGTTGGGCAGACGAGTGTGCATTGGCCGCAACCAATGCAGTTTGTCTCAGCGAGTGGCTTTCCTGTGACTGTCTGGACGACGGACTTGCCATTGACAGTGACTGACTTGAGGACACTTTGGCCGGCAACATTCTTGCAAGCCTTAACACAGGCCTGGCAGTTGATGCACTTGTGCATGTCGAAGGCGATGGCATTGTGTGAGGTGTCAACCATCCTGAGGACGGCAGCAGAACGGGAGTTGATCGAGGAAGCGAGCATTGTTCTACAATGAATTCTCAAAAATTCCTTCAAATTATTCTGGAGTTTACAATAACCGTAGCGGAACTCAATTCCGAAGTTTAACTATTGTTATTTTTGAATACTATAAAAAGTGTCACTCAATCTCATCTTTCCTCTTTTTGGTTTTTCTATAATTTTGAAATTATATGTGAGATGTTGCAAAAGTGACAGAATATAACATGGGTAAAATCGATTGGAAATAATAACTTCATTGTAAAATAATTTTATCGTTATGGAGAACTAGAATTCAATTTTTATTATGTGATAATTATACTCATCTCTATGTCTACAGTCTAAATAATTAAGTTTGGTCCGAATTTGAGTACTTAGCGGTTTCAAGTTGAAAATTGACAAAAAAATAACAATTGAGTTTAAATGGCCATTTATCGAATAAATATTTATATCATATGTAGCTATTTCCGAATTTCACTCCAAACTATAACTTTGGTCCATTAGGAAATAACCTTAATGTTTGTTTTTGGATTATATCTATTCATTTGGGCCTTGAGAATTCACTGAATCCTTTGCTTTTAAGCACATAATTGTTTGTGATACTCAGTTCTGTCATTATTTAAAAAGAACACGAAACAAAATATATATATATATTGGGTATTTAGGAGGTGTTTTTCCATATACCGAGCAAAAATTCAACTTCTATGGAAAGAAGCTGTCATATTCCCATGTTAATTGTTGAATACTCGTGCAAAAAGAATATTAAAACCTAATTCAATTTGCAAAGTTTCGAGACCATTTTTAATAAAACTCCAATGATCACTGTATTACCAAGAGCGCTGTTTGGGTTTTTCTTCCGATTGATTATTTTCAAAAAAAAAAGACGCATTTTATCAAGATATAAAATGCTATTTGGATAAATAAGGCAAAGCATAGTTCGGGTTTAATCAATTAACGCTTAGAAAGAACAAAAACAAGCTATAATTTTTTCCGCCACATAATAAAGCGCATCCCATTCGATTATGTGAAGAATTCTATTACTCTTTTGCTTAATATGAGAGGTATTCGAAATATTTTTCTGCAATCCAAAGAAGTAGAGAACATTATTAGTCTTATGGCCCCCAAAAATGGTTAAATATGAGAGGAACTATTCCGAAAATCGAAGATTCCAAAACATTTTTCGAAAAAAACAGATGTTTATTAACATAAAACAAAAGCCAAAACTCTTTTCTTGGCGTCTCTATACCGTTTATAGTCTTACCCTCAAACGATGATAACAAAATATTTAATCATATTGTGTATATCCACAATATCGGTATCGATCTGATTGCGGTTGAAATCCTTGTGAGTTAAATATTTTGAAAATTACCTGATATCCAGTCTAAACTATGACTCTGAGCTAATTTGGCTGAGCTCATTTTATTCCGATAATAACATCCATTTATCTGAGCTCTCGCATTCCGGAGTCTTGATATATAGCAATATGTGTTTTAAATTACAAAGTGTTATCGTTTTATTTTAAACATTTTTCATGTCTCATTGATATATTAAGCTTAAAGAAGCCATTTACTTAAAATTTAATAAGTATATCATATGCTTGACATGTGTATTATCATTAAAGTCTTATACACAGTTTATAATTTTTATCAAATTTAAAATAGTAATCTTAACTCTAAATCTTATAAGTTTATGATCAGCAGTCAATGAAAATGCTATTAAGAATATATACAAAACATAACATTATTTAATACCCTAATAAAAAATACAAAAATACATAATTATTGCTTGAGCTTTGACTTGGAAGGTGTGGATGAGATATTAGCCTTGAGCGCCGGTGTATGGAGTTCTTCGAATCTCTTTTTGATGGCAAACTGAGCATCGAGATATCTCTTCTTTAGATCTTCTCTTGTAACTTTTAGTAACTGCAAGTCCATGTTGAATTGCATGTTTGCGCCATCTATTCTCGCCTCGAGCTCACTGAGTGCCTTTGAAACTGTTTTATAGGTGTCGCTTTCATTCTTGAATTGCGAATCTAATTTTTGCACAGATGATTCAATATTTGTACTTTTGTTTTGCATTTGATCAACATTCATTCTACTTTCATCCACAAACTTTTGGAGTTCGGCTGTTATCTGAGCGAGTTTCTTTGTTAGGTCTCCAACATTCTTTGCTTTTGATTCTACTTTCTCTTTATTCTGTTTTGTTGCCTCTTCAAGCTGTTCCTTTAACAAACTTCCATATCTTCTTTCTTCGATGATTTTCTCTCTTGTGTCATGAAGCTCATTGAGTGTGCTTTTGAGGTTCTGAACAACATTCTGGTAGTTTCCTTCTTTAGCTTCTTTTAATGCTTTCACATTATTTGTCAATAATCTGTTGATGTCATTCGATGTCTTATAATCGATATCATTGTAGTCGAAGTTAATCGACAACAAGCCTTTGTTCATTCCTATAGCCTTCTGCACGGCCTCGCCATCATGAATCAGGTTATTCTTAACATTAACGACAGCTATCTTTGATTTTCCTATCGCGTCGAAGAGTGTTTGTGTTATTGCATCTGTAATTTCACAAAACTCGAAATCAATCTCTCTCAGAGTTTGATGATTCTCTATAACGTGTGCGAATGTTTCCATGCCTTTGTCTTGTATTGGATTGTTGTGCGCAATAAAAACTTCAACATTTGTGTTCTTAGCGAACCTAACAGAAAACTCGCTAAATCCATTCGAATCGATTTGACAACCAGCGATGTTAACCTTCTTTATTGTTAAGTTTGATGCAAGAGCTGTTCCTAGTGTAGCCATAGCACGTCCTGTGATGGCGTTCTTTGATATATTTATCTCTTCGAGGACTTGGTTGTTGATTAATGATTCTGCAAATGAATTTATAAATTTGTGTGTGAAATCATTGCTTGAGATATCTAATTTCTTGAGATATTTGTTTCCTTGTATGTAATTTGAAAAATGTGGTGCGCAATCGTCCTTTATGTGGTTATTTGAAAAGATTAATTGGCGAATGTGTGTTTTCTTCAAAGCATTGATAATATGTGCAGAACCTGATGATCTGAAGTTGTTGTTTGACATATCGAGAATCTCTAGCGTTTTATTCTTCTCAAGTCCACCAGCAATAGATTGGATAGAGAAAGGTGGTATTTCAGTTTGTGAAACATTGAGTTCACTGAGTACATGATTCCTTTCGAGCATCATTTTGAACAATTCTATTGAACTTTCGCCGAATGAATTTCTTGTAATGCCACTGACACTGCTAATGTTGAAATAAACAACAGAGATGTTGTAAGCGAGCGCATTGAAAAGCAATGAGCAGGATTCATCGTCAAGAGAGCAAGAAGAAACGTCGATGGAAATTAAAAATGGACTTTGTAATATTAAATGAGCGATATGCTTTGCGCCTTCCTTTCCTATAGCATTTCCTGATAAGTTAAGTATACGAAAATTAGAATGTGCCATAAAGATTTTAGAAATAACGAATGAGCAGTGTGGTCCAATTCCTGATCCAGGGAAAGAAAACAACTTCACAGACTCTCTCTTTCTGTAGTGCTTGATGAATCTTTGAAGAAGTTGATCAGAAAAATTAGTTCTCGAGTCTTGGCATTTAGTTTCGAATATTCTGTGCAATTCTTCGTCTGTTAGATAGTCGTTACTATACACTGATGATGACGCGTTGCTGATTTCGTCGTCATCTTGCATTGTTATATCTTTTTTCTCGTTTTCTTCGGACATTTATATTTTTTCTCAAACGTGCAAAAATATAACCTTATGAATATTAGACACTTTACAAATTTGTCTGACAGAATATTATTCATTCACGATTTTAGCTCTCTAACCACTTCTCAACTATTTTATGTTTAAAATACCTTATAACACAATATGAAAAACCTATTTCTTTTAAGAGGTTCGATGTTCATAACTTTGATGATAATATCAAATTAATTTATAGATTTATATTTGTTTCCATAGGCTACAATATCGACACAAAGAACCTATATAAGAAACACTATTCTTTGTTATATCAAGACACATTGTCTAACAATAAATTATGATTTTGCAATTGATATTCTTAAAATGAAGCTGTGATTGATCGTTTTCTTAAGCGCGTAAAAATGTGTAATATCCTAAAAGGAATTGCAACAATTTTAGAGATTCAATTTGCCAAAATGAAAAGTGTTCGATGTACGATTTAACACTAATTTCTAAATATGCTCATTGAGTAAATATTATGTCAAAGATTTATTTCCGTATTCGAATATCAAAATGTGAAATTCTGAATATTTTGGGAAAGCATACAGTTATCTCAAAGCAATCCATAACAAAATCAAAGAAAAATAAGTCTGTAGGTGTAACCCTATTGTAGCGAATATAATTAAGAAATTGGATCTGATTACATTGAAGTCGATCGATTCAAAAAAGTGAACGATAATTAAGGTTAATGGAACTAAGGTTATATTTATTCACAAAGATATCCCTATTTTTTTTCATGGATCCAGAAATCGTCGAATCCTGGATCCCTGATGACATCCCCGACAAACTTCAGAGAGCACTCAACGACGGCGACGATTTAATGCTGCGGCTGCTGAAGTTAAATCGAACAAACCAAATCTTAAATGCAATTTATTTCTGTAAAGGACTTGTGCAGAACATAGATATAAATACGTTTAGCAAGTACGTTAGCCATCAGATAGGTGATCCGATGGACATATACGAGCCAATGCAAATACAAGCGATGAATTATATGATTAATTCATTATATGACGATCCAACGGCTTTCGCAATAATTATCGGTTCTCTGAAAGGTTCTCAGTACTTCAACTACGTGGCTTATATACTTGTTCCGGCAGTTTTCAATTATTTCAGCACATCAGCGAGTTTGGAGCAAGCAGCCACATTTTACATAGCTTTAGGTAATCAATTAGATTTCAATAATTATACCACATTTGTTACTCCGTTCTTTAGCTCAACACTCGCAACTCCTTTCGCAGAAAATTCGATTAAAAAACAATTAATGCATTTACAAGAAACAAATGTTCCAACTGAAGTCGTTATCATTAGGTTCATACAAGCCATATCGAAAAACTTGCTTTATTTACCACAATCAATGTTGTTTGTTTTAGACTTCGTTACACAGCATTGGGGCTCCGAAAAGGGTTTCATGTTCGTTTTGAAGGCTATATTATATCCGCATCTTACAGTTTTTCTCAAGACCGGAAATTTGATGCATAGCACAAGAAAACCATCGAATTCATCAGGCATTCTCAATGAAATCCTCACTTTCAAGAACAGCTGGTGCCAGTACCTCGATCTTTCACCAAGATCTTCAAAGTTTGAGCCTTTACCTAGAATATCTTTGCCAAATCATCCAGAAAGAGTCTCTTTCATTTTCTCTCCGTACGATATTTATCTTCTCACGCTGCTTCCAATGCAATACAATGCAATGGTTAGACCACTTCTCACTAATGATCTTCCAAATAATCACCAACAGCCTTTTCTCCTGCAAGTGACACTTGGTATGAAATTTGAGCAAGCATCAGGTGTCATATTTGATAAACCTGTTGGAGAAAAGGCATGTTATCTCGAATCTTTCCTGAAAATCAGAAATGATATTTCAAGAATCAACGATTTTATTGATATGGCCAACAGGTGGGAACACAGATTATCTTTCTGTGTAATATATGTACAGAGGCAAGTTGTCGAGCGTCAATATCTCGAGAAAATTTGGGCTGAAGCATTTAAAGTCTCACATTTAGGAAGTGTTAGATTTTGGCGTGCTGTGGCAACAGTAGATCAGATAGAGCCCTACCTCATTGAGCCAGTCAAGCGTCGCTTATATATGATAGAGACCCAGCTGACATCAGATATGCTGATACTGAAGATGGACTTCAGGGAGTCTAAATATCTGTCTGTTAATAGAACAAGAGAAGCAATTACAGATATAGCATCCTCCCTTGAGTTGGTTAATACCAAATCAAGGTTTAGTGATAGATTCATCATTCTCATCGCTTTCATGACTGATTTGTTCAATTTCTGTGCCAATGTCAGCGATGATAACGAGATTAATATTCTGAAGCTCTGTTTTATTATATATGATCCTATATGGATTATCAGAACATGTGTTGTTATATTAGGATTTATTTTACGTGATAATACTTTCTGCAACTGCTGTCCGCGCGATATTTATGATATGCTTATGAAATTCACTCCAATGTTGATTCAGGCACTCGCTCACAACCCGAACACTGCAGATCAATTCACTGAAATGGCCACTATGGCATTGATTAAGCCTTCGAAGTATTAAAATATATGTTTGTTGTTTGAATAATTTATTAAAAAATATTCTTTAGAAATTTCTGTCAAATAAAAATATTTTACATTCCAATAATTATATTTACGCGTCAATATTTTTTTATGTGGCAAATTCTTATTCGATAAAATGCGTTCTTATGGCGTCGTTAAATCAGCAAGTTCAATATCTTTGTCACCATCAATGTTGATTTTTGATAATCACATATCTCATACGCCTATGCAAGACTTAGATACGAGAATAAGAAATCTCGAAATGAGAATTAATATATGCGATGACAACTTTTTACTGTCTTCACAGAAATTTTCAGGATATGATAAACAGTTTAGAAACCAAATGATGGTCGCAAACCAACTCCTTCAAGAAATTGAAGTGAATAAAATCAAATTCCAGCAGAATTTTGAGGTAATTCACGATCAACCAAGTAGAGAAATCAAAGATAAAGTTAGTTTATACTTTCACGTTAACGAAAACAAAATCATTTCTTCGTTATTAAATAAAAAGAAGCAATTAAAGCAAACAAATAGAAATTTCCAGAATAATGATGAGAACATCAACAAAATTTACAAATGTTTAATTGCAATATCAAAAAAGGAAAAACGAGAATCTTTAACTCCACTTCTTCAACAACTTATCCAACTTCAAAACGCTCAAATTGCTCTTGCTAAGGCAATCTAACTCAAAATGTATTTTATATGAAAAATAATTTTATTTTTGGCAACTCAATATGTATGATACTTCTCACATCATTTATTCCATCAAGTTGTAATTCTTTTGTCCTTATTTTTGCTTAATATACAAATTTAATTACTTGAAATAACCCAATTGATAAGTGAATCATAATTGGGTTTAGTATTGGTTATATTGACTTTGAATATATGTAATATTCAGAATAGCAAAAGATATATTCTGAATATATTTAAAAAAAAATTGTTTTTAAGCAAACTGAACCTCAACAAAGCAATACTGCACGATTCTGATAAAATGTGAATTGAATTTTAGTATATTAATTATACATTTCAAAAACAAAAAATAATTTTTAAGTTTGAGCTGAATCTCTTATATATGTGTGTCTATGGTTGATATTATAAAGAATATATTTAAAGAAATCGTTTGATCTTAGCTCTAATTGTTACAAAAAGAGAATCAATAAAAATATGTCACTTTTCAAGATATTACATTTCATATGGATGTTATATTTCTCTTGTTTCGAGCAAAATCGACAAAATGCACGCGATGAGAGTGAACCCGGACACTAAGAAACTTCAAGTTACGCAGTTTTACAACGATCCAAACTTCAGATTCACAGTTACAAATAATTTAATTATTCACAAAAAGACAAGAATGGTTATTGACCCACTCGGTGGTACCATTGAAGGTGCTCCAATAGGAATTTGGAACATAAACGGTTGTCCAAACCAAGAATGGTTCTTTAACGAAGATAAGACTATTAGATCACCAAACGGACTTTGCATTAACTATGAAAAGAAGCAAGACTTGTTTAGTACAGGTGTACAAAACTTATTTTTATCAAAAGTTAATGCAAATACTCCTAAATGGAGATTAGTCTCTATCAGCAGCTCGGAGTAACTTTACTGCCATGTTTTATTGTAACTTTTTTCTTTCCGAAATATAATTGTATATTTGTGTTGTTAATCCTTTTTCTTTTCATATTTGGACTTTATTGGCTATAGAAATAATGATGATAAAACAAATAAAGATTGAAATAATATCAATAAATTTAATATCGCAACAAGTCGTTAAAAACGCCTTAATAAAACATTAAGAATATAACATTATGATTTTGAAATGCTATTATATACAATATGTGCTAATTCAAGGGCATATAATATAAAATTAATTAAAAAATAATAATTTTGTATGCATCTAATTCTGATCTGCTTTTGGAGATTCTTCTAGTGTACTTTCAACCTTTTCTGGTGTGTTCTCAATCGTCTTTTGATTTTCTTCTGGAATGATTTGATTTTGTTCATTTTCATTTGTTTGCTCTTCATTCACTTCTGTCTTTGGTTCCTCTTCTGGAGTGATTTCTGCATCATTTTGATTTTCCTCCTGATTTGAAACAAATTCTTCTTTGATTTCAGACTCTTGTTTTCCATCTTCATTTGTTTTAGTTTCATCTTCATTTGTTTCCTTGACTTCAGATTCCTGTGGTTTTTCTTGAGTTTCTGCATTTGAATGATCCATCTGTGGCTCAGGAACTTGTTTTCTCTTTCCGAATGAGATAACAACTGAATTATCTGCTTTCTTCGCTGGAGATATTGTGTGTCCGGAGATTGTTCGCATCTCCTGTGCTTTGATAACACGAATTCCATCAATAAGCTTCGGTTTCGGCAAATCTGGGAATAAAACTGGAGCATTTCCTGCAGCAGTTGACTTTCTTTCGATCTTCGGATAAACTGCTTTTTTAAGGGCTTCCACAGCATCCTGCTCCATCTTGAGCTGTGCGCGAGCAACATCGTAGTCTCTCTGAAGGAAGATAAGCTCCTGGCGAAGAATTGCTGGATTTGGTTGAACAATTTCAACTGGTTTCTCTGTGAGTCCCAATTCTGTTCTTCTCTTTGGTATCTCACGACGCTTCTCCATCAGCTGGTTGATAGCAATGCGTATCTTCTGCTTTTCGAGTGCAATCTCAGCGAATTCCTTGCGAAAAGATTCTTTGTATAATTCAATTGCGGCCATGTCATCAACTATTTTCTGTTTCTCGCCTTCCAATATCTTCTTGATGTTATTTAAGCGTATTCTTTCTTCTGATAACTCTTTTGACTCTTCGTTAAGTTTCTGGACACTTTGGAATAAAATTTGTTTCTTTGCTTCGACTTCTTGGAGTTCTTTGTCGAGATCTGCACGAATTGCTGCGAGCTTCTTTGCTGCTTTCCTGTTCTGTCTTTGTAACTCTTTGTTTTGGGCTTTATTCACTTCGATTTGTTTTTCGATTTCAATCATTTTTTCTGATTCTGCTGCAATTCGCTTTCTCTTCTCTTCGACGATCTGAAGGTGCTTTTCATAAAGTCCTTCTGGTGTGTTCGCTAATTTTTTAATTTTAACAATCTCTTCGCGCTTTTTTGCGATAACGCTATAGTCGTCTTGGTTATACTTATCCTGTGTGAGAATCTTTTCATGATCATTTTTGATTAAATTCGATTCATTGAATAAATCTGATCTTTCTTTCTGCATTAAATTGCGCTGGTTGTCGATAAAAAGTTTGTACCTAAATACGTAGTTTCTGTACTTGATCAATCCTTCCGGTGTGGCGACGAATTCCACTGGTTCCGGTTCATCGATGGTTTTTGTGTGATTAAACTTGCGAGATCTCTGTTTCATTATGAAATCATCGCGTTTCTTGATATATTCTACCGCTATGTTGGTCAGTTCCTCTTGCATTTTCGCATCTTCGTCTGCATCTTTCTCAACTTTCGCCATATCCTTGGTTAAGTTGTGGCTTGTGAGCTGAACTTCAGCCATCTGCTGAGAGAGCTCTCTAGAACTATCCTCAGCGCTTAAATATTTTGCTACACGATCTAATGCTTTCGCTTCATCCGTTTCAATAGGAAAATCACGAAGAATTAAGTTCGGGTGGTACGAGTAGTCGACGGCGAGACCGAGGGACCCAATGTTTAAGTCGTTGGATATCGCTGGGCTCCAATCGATCATTACAAAAAAGAACTTCGGAAAATTTCGAGGGTTGTGAAAAATTAATATGGGGATATTTCGCAAATCCTGGTTTACATGACAAAAACCAATATTTACATGGCGAAAATTATTTACATGATTCAAAAAAGTTAATTTGACAAAAAAAACATTGACATAACTCAAAAAATATTTATAGAACATATGATTATTTTCAATTCAAAACTTATCGTTTAAAAGAGAAAATAATCATACGATTCTATAATTAAAGTTTTCACACGTTTTAAGTGTGCTTTCGCGCCCGTAAAACGTGTGAAAACTTTAAATTTGATAAAAAAAAAAGATTTACATAGCAAAAAATTGTTTACATGATAAAAAATATGATATTATAAAAATTTTTCGGACAAATTTTGCTTCAGGAAAAGTCTCCAAAATTAAAATTGCTTCATTATCTCTAGCATGGCTTTATTGTGTCCCATATGCATCATCTTAATGTTGGACTGAAGAGTATATTTTTCGATATCATACAGAAAAAAAATGAACAATAAGTTTTCATGACTAAAAAGTATTTGAAAAAAGGGAAAATGAGACTTGATTTGCAAGTGTGAAGAAACAAAATATATTCTTCGAGTTCACTATATCTCAATGTTTTCAACTTCAGCACCACTTTCTATCAGCCTTGCTAACGCTTCCTTATTTTGAAACACAGCAGCATAAAAGAATGGGGTTCTACCACATCCATCCTTATTTTGAATATTTGCTCCCTTTTCAATTAACAGATTTGTTATTTCAATGAAATTATAGGAAATAGAATGGATAAGCAGAGTCCATCCATTTACATCTTTGGATTCAATATTAGCACCATCTTCAATCAAAGCTTTTACGACTTCGATGTTATTGTACATAATCGCATAAACCAATGGGGACCAACTCTATATTCAATATCAGCACCATACGATTTGATCTCATGAACTAAAGAAGGAATTCCAAAACGGACACAAAAACAGAAATCCAATGAATCGTCTGCAGAGACTAATAGGTGAAGGAACACTGGCAGATTAAGGCATCATACAACCAATTCGATAGGAATCTCAATTTTGCATCTCTAGTTAAATTCAATAACATAGTTAAAATCATGAACTAAAAGGCTTTGGTGCATTGCGTTTTCATCTGGAGAAAAGTGTTGCAAACATTCACCAATAATTAACTTGTTAACTCCTGCAATGCTATATCCAACGCACATTTGTGTGGTGTTTTCTCCATTGCAGCGAAGGAACATAAAGCATTCAAGAGAGCCATAGAAACAGCAATGTTCAATTAAAGTTTTATCAAATATTGTTTGCTGATAATCAAATTTTCCATAAGAACCATCTATAATGTCCATCAGCGCTTTTAGATCATCGTGTAGTAGACATCAAATGACAGGAACAGATTCATATTTATTTAGAAGATATTCAAAACTAATTTCTAAATCATTTGGGATGGATAACACATCACAATACTTTTTGGAAAAGAGGTCTTTCATATATTCGCTTAGAAAAGGAATTACTGGTTTGATTTTATAAAAATTATAAAGCTTATCGAAAAGTTCCCAGTATTCTCTTACCATTGATAATCTAAGGTCACAGGCATAAGATATCATTGTATATATTGGTTGTAAGTCAAAATTATATTCTCTTCTAATTTTGATTAAATGATTTAAAAGTGTTTCGTGTTCGTTTGCCTTCAGGTTCAGCAGCCAACTGTATATGTCATCGTAAAATTCATTCTTCTTAATTAAATCTCGGTAATAATTTTTGTTGAACATCAAAACTCAAAATAAAAGGGTCTTACGAGATAAAATAGGGGTAATTTCGTAATTATGCACCCCTTTTATATTTTTCAGACCCTAATTAATATGTTATGAGTGTCGTTTTATTATCTTCTGCTGTCCTTTTTGGGTACGAATTGACGACATTCATAATTCGTAACAGAATTGACTTCATTTATCGATGTTGTATCGGTACAGGACTCGGAATCGCGATTCAATCATTACATTTTTTTATTGCAACACTTTATTATCCATTAAACAGGATCCATTGTTTAGGTGTTGCAGCATTATACATAACCATATCACTTATTATACACTATTTCAATACAAAATTTAATCCTTCGCTAAAATTTAAAGGAACGTTAATAGAAGCAGTAATACTCGTCATATGTCCACTTTCTGCAGGATATTATGCAAAGTTTTGTGCACTAAGACGCGGATATATTGCCGTAGGACCGACATTTGCAGATCTTCCATTTCATCTTAATATAATTCGATCATTCTCAACTGGAATCAACTACAATAGAACATCTCTCTTCGATGTCATGTCTTCTTTTCAAGCAAACTTATCACTCGCATATCCGATGTTCCACAACTTATATATCGCTGCACTGATGAATGCCGAAGACAGCGATGTTGTTTTTATACTGCAGGTAACAGCAGCTTTGATGACTGCCGTTTCTATTATCTTAATTCACGGATTGTCGTATGAATTCTCGAAAGATCACACTGTTGCGTGGATTTCGGTCCTTCTATGGATGAATCTCGGAGGATTCGGATATTGGACTGTTTTCACGCATGGATTAGCATTTGACACGAGTATTAACTACATGAATCATCTCGGAAATGTTGTTGCTTATACACTTCAGCCATTGACTCAGATTTTGATTCCTCAACGCAGTGCTTTGTTTTCTTTTCCACTTGTTTTAACTGTTTTGATTTGCTTTGTGAAAATGACAAAAGAAAAGAACACAGACATTCGATATCTGATTCTCGCTGGACTCTGTACGTGCACACTTCCGCAGCTTCAGATACATAGTTTCGTTGCTGTCGCTCAATATGCGATTCTAATTTGCGTTATTGGATTATTCACTAACAAAAACTTAAAGTTTTGGCCATATTTCTGGAAATGGAGCTTATACGGCGCCATATCATGTTCCATTGGTCTTCCGTTAACATACCCATACTGGGGAAGAGCACAAACGGGCTTTTCATTCTTAGCATTGAAGCCATTATGGGATAACGGACAATATGGAAAGATGTTTTTCCCACTGATTCAGATTTGGTGGAATGGCTATGGTCCATTCGCTTATATAATGATTCTCTTCGGTTGGGTGGCTGCGAACAAGAACCAGCTCGTTCACTGGGCAGCAGCGATGTTCGTTTGGTTCACAACAACTTATATAAGATATCAGCCGTGGGAAGGAGATAACTTGAAGCTGTATGCAGCTGTTTGGATACCAATTGCGATACCATACGTGACCCAGTTCTATATGTACGTCTATCGAAAGGCGAAAGAGCACAAAATCATTCGATACATTGTCATATTTTTGATTGCACAGCAGATGTTTGCTTCAGTTGTTTCATTCCCTTATGACATGGCGAGACCTTTGCAAGTATACTTCCCTCTTGATGAAGAGATGGGGCGATGGATACAAGAGAATGTTCCTGTCGAAGCTGTTATATTGAGTTACAATTCGAGATTTAATCCCGCTACATCTATCGCTGGTAGACAACTGTTCAATGGATTCATTTACTGGGTCGCGCAGCACGGTGTTATAGGCCCCAATAGAAGACTGATACAGAACGAACTGCTGGCTGAAAAGTGCAACTGGCAGCGCTGGAAGAAAGAGAATGTTGAATATGTTTTGCAAAAGAAGAGAGGTGCGCCAACATTTTCGCATGAGGAGCAGCCGTTCCTGTTCCCTCTTAGTACATCAGAACAAGAATGCTGGGAAAAAGTCTTCGAAAGCGATTGGTATTGTATGTACAAACTTTCTGCAGAGCCACCCGTTGAAATTCCAAAACTGCAAAAGAATACAACAAGGGCAGCTAAAAATAAGAACAATAAGAGGAAGAACGGGAAGAATACTCACTAGTGACATCTATTTTTGTTTGTAATAAAAATTCGATATTCAATTTTGTTTTGATTTTGCTCTCATGAATGCATATTGCTTTAAGTGTTGTTTGGATTAATATGGGGATGTTATTTTAAGATTATAACAAGTTTTGATATTAGATTAAATCTATGTTGAAAGTATTATAAGTTCATCTCGATGACAAATATGGCCTATACCTGGGTTGGCTCATTTGTGTGGTTTCTTTCCTCGCCTTTTACTAGGAAGGACTACGGGTCAACTAATAATGGGTACGTGCCGGGATTTTTCAGCTCTTGTTCGAGTCAGTTAAGGATCAATTTTTTTCCTTTTTCAAAATCAAAACTCGTGTTTTAATTTAAATCATTATTTTCAATATTTATAACATGAGCAAAAAAATCTATACCCTTTAGATGAGTTATTTGCTTTCTGGTGATGCAATTCCCATAGAATATATTATTGATTTCGAATATGTTCAATTTTTGATGTTTTTCATTAGTCATAGCTGCGGCGATTTCAAGGATAGATGAATGTATTTAAAAATCAAATCTGTATGAAATTTTATAATCAATCTAAAAAAGCTATATAAATAGAAATAAAAAGAAAGAAAATTAGAATCTTGCAGGGGAAGGTGTCGGTGGCTTTCCATCTGATCCATCACCAAGTGGTGGGAATACTCTCTTGTACAATGACATATAAACTGTATCGGCCTGGTGTACTGTCTCGTTGAAGATGGCTTTGAACTTACCCTTTGTACCGACAGTAGCTGTAATGTGACCATTCTGTTTGTTCTTTGTTCGAAGTGGAACAGTCCTGAACCACTCGATATCCTCTCTGTTGAAGAACATCATAGAGATTCTTGCTGTCTTGCCGTTGGCTCTGTATGGGTTACCGGTGAGAATGCGCTCCCTGATGACCATTCTTGATGGGTCAACAGTCTTGATGCTACCAGTGCCTGTGTACTCGATGCCATCCTGCGTGTTCCTGAAATAGAGTATTGGAGCACTCTGCATTGTAGCTGGAGCGATGAATGATGCGATAGCAGCATCACCCTTCTTGATGACCGTCATGTACTTGTGCTTGTCACTCCTTGTATCTTCGGAGTAGATTGGGCGAATCCAGAGATGCCTGAAGCCAGCAACCATGAGAAGCTCGTCGTGCTTTGAACGGAGAGGAATCTCAGATGCGTTATTGATTGTGCAGTTCAAGACTGTGAACCTTGTCTCATATCTGAAGAGACCATACATTGTAGTAACGCGGCCTCCTGGGATGTGCTTGAAGTTGTCGATATCATCGGAGGCATCCAAAACAACAGAAACCTGAGCACCTGGTGGGATTTCGCCTTCTGCCTGCTCAGCAATAGCAGCCTCTGATGTGCGTGCGAATGCTGGGAACTCGAAGATCTTCGAATACTGCGGTGGAAGGTTCTCGTTTGGATTCCATGGTGATCTAACGAATGACTTGAGAGAGCGGTACTTGATAAGGCGCTGACTAAGCTGCACTGTGTTGTCGTACTCGAATTCGTTCGTGAATTCAAGCTCATCTTCCTTACGCTTACAAACAGTGACATCAATATCATCATCTTCGGCTTCGCTCTCGAGCTGGAAGTCTTCTCCTATCTCTTCCTCCTCGAAGTTCTCCTCTTCCTCCAAGTTGGGACGTGCCTCCGCCATGTGGAGAGGCTCAACTGGGTCTGGAATGTTAATTGTTTGTGGTGTACGAATTTCTTCTTCAAGAACATCTGCTTCTGTGTCGTTGACGTAAAGCAATGGATGGCGCATTGTTGGGCTAAACTTTAATCCATTAGCACTGACAATATGGAAATCACCAACATTTGGAATTGTAACAATCTGATGAATGCTGAGCGGTGCGTTCCTGAGGTATCCCTGGATCGTAACTTCCCTAGAAGCCTCGTTAACAATGTAATTTTGGATCATCATTGTTGGACGATTGTCTTTCCATGCGATTGTGCGTGGAGAAGCGACGCTAAGGAACCTGATGAACTGTCCGAGATCCTGCTCATTGGCAACAGGAATGATTCTGTCGACATCTGGTAAATCATTCTGAATATAGCGACGATATTCAGGAATAAGGCTGCGCTTGATCTCAGCGCCGTTGGAAGAGAAGACGACAGTCATGCAAGTTGGTAAACCAAGACCTTTGAGAATCGTGATTGCGTTTTGACCATCCTGATTGAGTGGCTCTCCATTCTCGAACAAAAGAACAACGACATCAACGACAGGACCCATGTCCAAAAGTGATTCCAAGTTGTTCTGCATTGCAAGAGGAATAACATGATGTGAAAAATTACCTGCTGAGATTGTGCCGGAAGGATATATGAATCCTTCAACCTCTGGCTGGAAGTTCAACTTTGACAGGAATTCGACGGGGTCTGCGCTATCACTGCATTTAAGAACACCAAAAACCTTTGGTGGTCCATTCTTTGTACCGATTGTTTTGATGATTGCTGTCTTATCAATCTTTGACTGGCGTTTTGCGTCGTTTATTTGCTGTCTACGATCTTTTTGGCCTTTTGGATCGACAACTTTAGCGCCTGGAAGGTTCTTTCCGATAATTTTGTACTGCGGCTTCGCCGAATGTCCGGATTTGTGTGGTTTATTCTTCTGCTTCAAGTGGGAGCGATGTCCCGACATAATTTTTTAGTATTCCAAAATCAAAACCGTTTTTTCGATTCAAAAAAATTTTGTCTTCGCTCTCTCCACAAACTTTTTCGGCCAATTTCTTTCTATGTTTATACTCTCTGTTATATGCACTCTCTAAATAATTTCAAATCATAGCTTAAATCTTTGAATTTAAAAAAAATCATTCAATATATCTCTTCAAAATGTTACACCCAATCACTTATTCGAATGCTTGATTGTTTAAATCAATAAAATTTAATTATCAAAACAAAATATATTAAATCAGACAACTTCATCAATATAAGCATACCACATCCTATGCTATTAAATATCAAAAGCATTTGGTTTAATTCAGATAATATATTTTCATAATTGTTATTATTTTCAAGACGTAGCTCTTTGGGAATAAAGTTGACTTAAGGAATATAATTGTTTAGAACAATAAAAATTAGATGGATGTCCAGTTCAAAATTTGATTCGTTTTCCTAACCTTTGCTGGTTGGCTGTAGTCTACCTTCACTTTGGATATTAATATCCACAAGAACCAAAGATAAAATCAAAGAATTTGTCGTTGGACAAAAAATGCCCTTCTCACTGCTGTCCTCCCAATTTTATTCGATAAAATTTATATGGTGTATTCCATGTGGCATGGGGAATATACCCTATTAAGGACTAAGCTTGGTGAACCTAAATTCTTGAGATTTCAAAATAGGAAAATTATCATATATCTGATTTCAAATCTGACTTTACACGACAAATATGGCATAACGGTTAGTGTCAATACTGACATAACCCATGCTAGGTTTAATTCCAGCTATGATCTTTTTTTTTACTTTTTTTATTAACATCATGCATTTTATGAACATGCATTATTATTCTCGTTAATGTATGGACGCACATGCTTTTGCATTGTTCAGGAGCATTGTTTTCTGCCATCTAATCAGACCTAACCCAATAAATAAAATCAAATTATTGGAAGTTCATTGATGAGTTAACTGATATTTTGCTAATACTTATGTACAAAATGAAACATTCAATAGTTCTCGATGTCTTCTATTAATATAATTCGAATGAGAGAAAAATTTATTCGATGTGAAAATTGATCAATTTCTGGGGGATCCTATAGTATTCATAGTATAACAATTTATGACAATGTACAGAAATATAGCCCAAATGTATTTCATGAATAGCAGATGTAAATATAGTATCTAAACAAAAATATATTTTAACTGTTTGCGAACAATGAAAATATTTTGCGGAAATTATTAATTTCGATTCAGATAAGTGTGCAATTTTCAATGAAGCTAAAATAACAAACAAATACAATTATGATGAATTATTTTGTCACTTTTATATCATTTGACAAAGACGTTAATCTTTTGACATACATCAAGTGATCAGCCCACAACATGCATACACAAAGCCAATTATCGTGGGAGCTATGCATCGTATCTCGATACCCAATAGATAGAAAAATCGGTAAAATTTCTTAAAATGCCGAAATTTCATCACCAACTTGCCTATTCCTTCATTGATACCATCAATTAATGTTGAGTATATTACTACACATCAATAATGTATGTATATATTTTTAGAAAACATCGCATATATAGTTAAAATAAGTTAAATCTAATTCGTATCTCCAAAAGTTAGGTTGCTGCAGCATTCATATTGCACCACAGGTTCATGTCTATACTAACACTATACCCCCACGAAAGATAATGCAATAAAATTGGTTACAAATATTTTTATATATAGTGGCTAAACGAAGCTTATGAACATATATAAAAGTCAAAATAATTATATATTGCTCGCTTAATAATGCAAAATTCCGATTTTAAAAAAACACTATTAACTTCAATATAGTCTTGATTATGAATTTCTAACTGATTCAATACATATGTATATCTAGTAGTTAAAAGAATTTTTATGTGCGTTTAGCTGTTACACACTAGGACATAAAGATAATCTGAATTTTTTCCATCCGAGGGATAACCTTAAAGAGTGAAAAGGTCTTTCAAAAAATACATCATAGTAATTTTTTCTAATTTAGTAAAAATTGGACTCCTATATACTTCAGAAGATCCATCTATCATAAAATTAGAAAGATCTGAAAAGAAGCCATCAAAAAAGTTTCTTTTTCCGAATTTATGATAAAATTATATCCAATAGCATATGTCCTACAAATGAAGAAAACGGTTTCATCAAACTGACATTTAATGTCTAATTTTATCTCTGCATATTGATGTAGAATCAAATTCCAGAAAATTCAGAAAAGCTTCGAGTTCACAAAAAGTTATTTTTGTCAAAAATATAGCTGCTTTATATCACATAACGAGCTTAATTTTAAAAATGAATTTGACTATGATTTTGAAAGGTTTACAATAAAATTATGAATACCACTGTTACAAGGCTCAGTATTTCCCGCAGCATTGGACGGTCACCGCTTTTCACTGTCGCGGATTCTACAATACCAGCAAGCTTCCACATGAACCAGCTGAAGTTTTCGTATTTCAGTTTTCCGGTTTTCAGATCTACTTCACTTAGAAGCTTTTCATTAACAAATTCCAAGTTCGAACACTTCTCAGGCGCAGTTGTTCATATATCAAATGTCGCAATCACAAATTATACATATTGGAATAAAAATGAAACAACGATTGCAAAAGTCAATTTTAAGGTCAACAAATGCTACTTTTCAGATTCGAATAATGAAATTATTAAAGACGAAGTTGATGAAGAGCGTCATTACGAATTTACTCAAAATCTTCTATACGGTTTAAAGCCAAAAGATAAAAATACAGTTATAAGTTTTGCTTCTATCAAGCTTTTTTCAAATCACACAAACTCATCGATCATCCTTAAACAAAATGTAATTCGATCATGTAAACCAGATGTAACTGCTATTTTTGATTTACAATTGGCATATTTCGACCTTAGTTATAATATCTTTTCCTCGTGTTCAACTCCTGCGGGTACTGGTGTTGTTTTAGGTTTGAAGGCTCCCCCAGTATATTCACCAAATAATGAAACTCAGAAGCATTATTATAACAACATTACTAATGCTGAAACCAATAGCCTTGCTTATGTATCTCACTTCAAAGGATATAAGGATGCACGATTTATATTTTGTATATTTTCAAATCTACAATTTTCGAACGCTCAATCATCTCTCGCCACATTAATTCCTCATGAAAATAATCCATACCGATTTCAACAGTGTCTTTTCAAAGACATCAAACAAAAAGTTGCTGAACTCCAACTCTTTTTCTTAACAGCAAGTCGTGTCATAATCGAAAACTCGTCATTTGCCAGTGTTGCCACTACATATCTCGCTAAAGGTTGGGACATAGCGTCTAATGAATTCACAGTCCGTAATTGCTATTTTGACAATGAAAGTCCCTACAAACTTTCTGAGGTTAACTTTACCAATAACTTTCAAAATACTATCACAAATGATTTTCACACACCTAATTTCAATGCTGCTGATCTAAAAAGCATCCCTGAAATTCTTAAATTTAAGGAAATGGGACTTCCAATTTCAGCCACTTTCTCACAGTCAGCAACCATCCCTCCATACTGGAAGACAACTGGACTTGTTTCATATGTTCCAGCCGAACGCCAGCCAGGTACTGTTGCTATTATTGTCGGCATTGCTTTCCTTTTCTATTTCATTTTCACCATCTACGCCAGACAAGGCAGACAAAGCTTCCACGTTGTTGGACACTACGGCCACGAAAACGAGGGCTTCGAAAACGAGGATGCATGGTGCAAGTGCTGTGGCGGCGGCAAGAAAGGCAAAGACCGCAGAGACACTGAACTCGATGATATTGTTTCCGACTCAAACTACTCTGGTGATGTCGAGAGCGCTCCCAAGTCCAAGGCTGGAAAGCCATCTGCTCCATCATCCAAGGCTCCACCGCAGTCACAGGCCGGAAAACGCTTCGAATCTGCTTCTGATTACTCCTATAGCTCCGACTATAGCTACAGTAAGAAGAAGGGTAGTAACAAGAAGAATACAAAGAAGAGCTACAGCAGCAGTGGAAGCGGAAGTGGAAGCAAGAGCGGAAGTAGAAGTTAATTTATAATTATTAATTATTTTTATTAAAATAAACAAATTTCATTCATCAAATATCATTTGGTCTTAGATTTATAAAAGAAAATTTCAGAAAAAATTATTTATTCAAAAAAAAATAGTGTATAATAATAAAAAAAATCACTGTTCATTATATTCCCAGAAACAAATCATGTGATCACCGCCAACAGAAACAAATTGATCGAGTGTAGGATGATGTGCAATTGAAAACACAGTATTGGTATGAGCCATAATAGATGTACGGAGCTCTCCCTTCTTGTAGTTCCAAATGCATATAGTCTGGTCCTTAGATCCAGAGAAGAGAATTTGTTTTTGCGGAGAGAAGCATGCTGTAAGTGTATAATCCTGGTGTCCAGTAAGCTTGAATTTAAGGGATGCGACAACACGAAGCATCCAAACCTTAACTGTCTTGTCCTGTGAAACGGTCGCGATTGTCTCATCGAAAGGAGAAACAGCGATACCCATCATTGTTTCAGTGTGGGCCTCGAACGGACTTGGATTTTCGAAGTAGTTAGTGTAAATCGTGAACGTTCCAGACGTTGAAGCGACTGCATAATAAGAATCTTCAGGAGATGTTGCAATTCCTACGATTGCGTTATCTGACTTTTGCTCTTTCGGAGGGATTCTCTTTGTTTCTGTATAGTTTGATGTGTCCCAGATGACAATTGATCCGTCAAGGCTGCCAGCGATGAGCCAAGTGCCGTCACTCTTATACAAAAGTGCTGAGCACTCCGAGAGTCCAACAGTGAGTGTCTTCTTGATCGCGTTTTCTGGAAGATAAACAACACATATAAGATTGGGATAGTGTGTAAAGGCGACATAATTACCATCTGGCGAGAAAGCAATAGCGCGGCACTGTGGCTTTTCGGTGGGTGGGAGATCGAGCTGCGTGATTAACTTGCCTGTGTTTGCATCTAAAACGAACAAATGCTTTCCTGTCGAGAAAGCGACTTGTGTGCCCTGTTTGTTATAAGCCACTGAACATATAATGTTATCGACAACATATGCTGCTTTAAGACGAACGCTAATACTATTGGAATTAATTGGAAACTTAACTGTCGGATTTTCTGGGCGTATTGTTGCAATTTCTTGTGGCTGAACAGCAGCCTGCATCGCCACTTGTTGAGGTGCCTGATCATCAACCGGACGGCCTTGAACGGTGCCATTTTCTAAGGATAACGTCGCGCGATCGAGCTTCTGTTTGAGACTTTTATATATATTTCGAAGAATTTCGTGGTCTTCTTGACATTGCTGTAAGTGGATAATATATTGATCTCGCATTCTCTCAAGATCTAAATTTTCTTCCTTAATCTGGTCAATACTTGACCTGAATCGTGTAATTTTGGACAGCATTGAGTCCGCAATTGGGTTGCCGGGTAAAGAGATCGGCGTTTCGATCTTTGCGAACAGTTGCTGGGCAGACATTTCAAAGATTAGAAGTGTAAACTTTTCAATTTCTCAAATTCTCATATTTTTAATTCATTATGCTCTTTATCACCTGTAAAGCTTATATTTTAATTTTTATAAAACTTTTTATAAAATACATTGGGTCAAAAGTGACAATCGGTAAAAGTGACTGACAAAAGGTTTATCGTAAAAAGTGTAATTTAAAATAAAAGTGACATAATGAATAATCGAAATGTTCGCGAATTTGAAAGATTGCTTTATAGAACTGAAAATCTGAGCGATCCTGATGATATAAAAACGAATGTTATTATAATAGACTTGAAATTGACCGAATTGAGGAACTTGAACTTGTTAAATCAAAATCAAGAATATGAATACAACAGAATAATATCATCAATAAATTCGAAAATTGTGCCAAAGACACCAACTAAAAAGAAAAAGGTCGAATCTTTCAACGAAGAAGAAATTTCCATCGCTGAAGAGAAAAATAAACAGAATAAATTAACGGAAGAGTTCATGAAGCTCACAGAGAAACTAAAAGAGAAAGTTGTGGAAGTTGGTGTTGCGTTAAAGGATGATCAGGACGTTGTTGAAAATGTTCATAAATCATTGGATAAAAATGTTGCCAACAGCGAAAATGTTCAGACAAATCTCGATGAAAGATCAAAAGAACATATTGGACTTCGTGCTTATTGGTGGCTTGCTGAAGTTGTTATTGCATACTTGATAATAAGCTTCCTATTTACTTGAAACATTTATGTTTCTTCTTTGTCTTATTGTTTGAAACTATAAAATTTTTAAAAATTAATTTCGATATTTTTCATTATCAAACACCAAGCCATTCCTACTTAGCAATATAATCCCTATAATAAGATAAGTCTAGAAAATACCATTCTGCAGAATATACAAAATTAAATTTCAAAATCGATATTAATATATAATTTGAACTATGAATGACTCTATAGCATTAAAGCTGGTAAACAATAGACTATCGCTCTAAATATAATATGATTAGATGACTAATATATATTTTCATCCAAATGTAATTATAATAAACTAACTATAATTTTCAACAAATCATCATGTCTCGCTGTGCTGAATATGTCTCAAAGATATTGACATTACAAACACATGTTTGATAAATTCTATCAAATATATTTTTGAGATTCGGTTAAAAATATGATGGCTTGGTAGCCCATGAATAGTACTATTTATAGCTTACTTTTGACGATGAAATGATCGCACATGAAAATTTTTTCAACAATATATTAGAAAAAGTGAAACTATGCCTATGCGCTGATGTTTGGTAGAAAAAATAACGAAAAACATCAAAATAGAAAAAAAATATAAGGCAACAGATCATGTAAAGCTGGGTATTTACTGTCAAACTTAGAGGGAATATGTATTTATAGTAAACGAGCTCAAGAAAAACGGTTACAAAATATCGAAAAATACGCGGAGAACAAGATGTTCTCAGCAAATCCATGCAGGCGTAGCGTCAGCAATGCCGCAGCCAAAGCATTTAGTGATGAAAACAGTTATTGGGGTTACTTTTATCCAAAAAATAAACACAATGGGTGCCGATCAATAATTGAGAATTTTTTGTAAAATCACTTTCAAAAAAAATCATGTCGTCTCCTCCACGAAATCCGCCAACGCCTGTTGAGCAGGCTGAAATAAAACCAGTGCCTGGCACTCCCACTAAGAAGCGTCAGAAAAGGAGAAATGATTTCAACATAGGAAAAGTAATCGGACGTGGTGCGTTCGGAGAAGTGCTCAAAGTCCAAGATATTGAAACAGGCAAATACTATGCAATGAAGGTGCTCTCTAAGGCACACATATCACGCGAAAAGAAGATAAATTACGTTATATTAGAAAGAGATGTAATGACTTCGTTAAATCATCCAAACATCGTTCATTTATACCTGACATTCCAGGATCCGTCTAATCTCTATTATGTCGTTGAACTGGCTGACAATGGAGATTTGCAGCATGTTTTGAACAAATATCAGACACTAGATATTCCTATTGCAAAACAATTACTTGGACAGACTTTGCTAGCGATAGCGCACATGCATCAAAGAAGAATAATTCACAGAGACATAAAACCAGAAAATATTCTTTTAGATAACTTTAACAGAGTCAAAATTACTGATTTTGGTACAGCAAAGATATTTAAACCCGGGGAACCGTTTAACAGTCCTCGCGGAAGCTTTGTTGGAAGTCCTGATTATGTTTCTCCAGAAACTTTGAATGAGACAACAATTTCAGCGGCAACAGACCTCTGGTCGTTCGGATGTTTGGTTTATCAGTTTTTCGTTGGATATGCTCCATTTCATACGACTTCGAATTATGAGACTTTCCAAAAAATTGAAGCATGTGAGTACACAATACCTGATTTTGTCCCTGATGACGCTAGAGATTTGATATCACATCTTCTCAAACTCAACCCTGAAGAAAGACTTGGATTTGGTGATCATGAGTCAGGACATCAATCAATCAAATCACATCCTTTCTTTAATGGCATCAATTGGGATGAGCTTCCTTTAGAGAAACTTACTGAGTTCAGACCATTTGAGCCTGCTTTGCAATCGCTTAAAACAGCACAGACAGAAGTTAAGAAAAAGATATTCTCGGACAATGAAATTGTCATCAAAGAAGCAATAGTTGTTTTTGAAAGTAAGCAGAGAATGTTGGTATTACTCGATCCACCAAAATTATTGATTTGCAACATTGACGAAACTGAAGTTAAGAAGAACATCCCATTAGCTTCTAACTTCACTGTTTCTCATGAAGGAAATCAGTTAATATTAGTTAATCCTGTTACGAATGTTGAATACTCAATTACATGTGATGCAGATGATGTTGAGCTATGGCATTATGCCATCAAAGAAGCTATTGATTCATTATAATAATATAATTCGTTTGTATGAGAATTAATAAAGTTATTTTGTATATATATAAACACCTAAGAGGTAAAAAGGAATACCAGCGTGAAGTAAAAAGTAAAATTATTATATTTTATATCTTTTATTAGTAAAGTAATGAATGATCAATAGGCAGTGATCATGTTTAAGCAGCAAGTTGTAGGAAGAATTGATAACTAAAGTTAAGAATAATTTACTGTGTGTTAGTTTTTGTTCTTTAAAAAATTTGGGGATCTGATGCACGATATTCAGCATAATTCAGCAGACCGTCGTGTAGAATCTTCACCTCCAAAGAATGTACATACGTTGTGTTCGCTTTCCCACCTTATGATGAAATGGCTGTGTCAAGCCGTTTTTTGGATTCAATATAAAATATTTCTGTCCTGTGAAAATCTTAAGCGCAATCAATATCTTTTTAATTGGATATAATTTATAAGTTTATAATCAAGTAAAATTAATTTAATGGAATGAGAAAATTATCAAAATTCATTGAGATTTTTTGAATTATTGAAAAAAATTGATTTTTATTTGCTGAATGGAAAAAAGAATTGAAATGAAATATAGAATATTGTAACGATGTAAAAAGTTAATGTTATGGAATTTAGCAAAAAACTATCATTTTTGAGATCAAAAAATGATTTTTTCGTGGATTTGGATTCCACTCTATATAAGAATGCTAAAATTCGTGTTCTGGAAAACGTTGATTTGAAAAGTTGATGTTTTATTTCACAAAAGTGACAATGACGGAAATACCTCTTCACGTCATAACATCAAGGAAGATCCTCGGAACAAATGACCTTTACATTATACTGAATCCGAACAGAACTTTGTTGTTCTTGATTCCATCGACACAAAACAAAGAAAGCACTGGTCAGATTTTAGAGATAAGCTTCGACGAGAAGCAAGACTATGCTCTCCATATCATATATGAGTCGAAGGTTAGAAAAATCGGTGAATTACCGAAGCAAATCAAACTGAAATTCGACAACTCAAAAGATCTCGATCATTTCTTAGCAATTTACACTTCCACATCCAACAACATCGCAAGGAGCATGGACCTGAAGAAGAGGAATGACAAAGCACAAATAACTGTCTTTGTTGCGACATTTAATATGGGTAACAAGCAACCAAAGGAGGAATTTAAGCAATTCTTGAAGGATGCTGAAGCAAAGAAGCCGGACATCATATTCTATGCTGCTCAAGAGGCTGATTACGGTTCATCTTCCATTGAAGATCTTTTCAACACGATCGCTACGACATTAGAGAATTCCTACTCATGCATCGTAAAGAGCTACTTCTGGGAAATGCGTCTCGTTCTTCTCGTCAAGAAGCGTTTGGAAGCTTTCGTTTCAAACGTCGTTGCTTCAACAGAAGCCACAGGTATCCTCGGCCTTATGGGTAACAAGGGTGGCGTCGTCGCTTGCCTCAATTTCTTTGACTCACCAATCGCTTTTGTTTCATCTCACTTGAATGCACACCAAGGAAACGTCCAGCGCCGTAACGAAGACTTCAAGTCCATTTGCACACTCATCAACCTCGATAACGGACCATTCGATCTCTTGTCTGGCTATCATCACGTTATTTGGGCCGGAGATCTCAACTATCGTATCGACAAGTCATTCCAGGAGGTCGTTGACGCTACAGAAAAGAAGGACTTCGATTCCTTGTGGCCAGAAGACCAGTTGAACAAGCAGATGCAGTTAGGAAGAACATTCAATGGATTCATCGAAGGAAAGATCAATTTTGCACCAACATACAAGTTCAAGAAGGGAACGACAAAGTACGATGCTGAAAGTAAGAGAATCCCAGCTTGGTGCGATCGCGTCTTAATTAGATCATTCGATGGGCTTGAAAGGACCTGCCTCTCATACAGCCACCACGACTCTGTCACGACGTCCGACCACCACCCGGTTTCCGCGATGTGGGAGATCGAAGTTGTCATGACACCACCGGCTGCTGCTCCTTTCGCTTCCATCATCGGTGTCCGTCCATACATCGAGCTTAACAACTTGACACTTGATATCGGAGCTCCAATCGACAGCGCCAAGTGCCAGATCATTTGGCCGTTCTCTGAGCCAATGGACACAGCAACAGGAAAGGGCAGAAGAAACGTCGTATGGCCTGATGACACAATTCCTCTCTTAGTTCCAACAAACTCTGTTTCAACAGCACATTTGAAGACCCAGTACATCCATCTCGTGTTCACTGTCAACGAGAAGACAGCCATCGCTATTTTGCCTCTCCATTTCGCAGCTGTCGATGTTTCGAGACCATTCCACATCAAGGCTGAGTATAAACTTGAACAAATCGGTACTGTCACTGGAAGCCTCAAGATCGTCCTCGCTTCTGAGTCCCACATCACTGAGCAGCAGTTGAGACACCAGAAGGCGAACCAAGCACACAATTTCCAGACATTGTAATTTAATTATTTATTATTCGTTTTATTTTCCAGGATTTCGATATTTAAATGTTAATTAAAACATGAAGCATATTTTGTCACACTTATATTCAGCAAATCAATTCAAGAAATAAGCTTTATAAATTCAAACATAAAAACTCCTTATCAGATTCAATCAACAGATTTGTAAGAGCCAATATAACATACACACAAATGCTCTTTGAGAATTTGTTTAAATTTTTTTTTTGAAAATTAGAAATTGTGATTTTTGAACTGAAATGAGTTAGAATTAACAAAACTAGGTTATAAGCATATGAAATATAGTGATCAAATAGAAAAATATATTATAATTACTAATATTTGTTATTTTTTAATAAGAAGTGAAAATAAATTACACAATTTTATTCTATATAGTAAATACGAATTCGTTAACAGATTTCAAGTCGTTAAGAAGTGTTGAAGGTCCAATTGGAATAATAAATTTCATCATTTCTGCCAAATCCTCCATAATTGTTGCTCTGTCCTGCTCTGTGCAGGAAACGACAATTGAGTCCGGTGTAAGCTTCAATTCGATAGAATCAGATTCTCCTGTCCACGGAACAGGATCAACAGGATTATCGACGCGTTTGATAGTTGTTTTCTTATCCGCCCATCCTGGATTGTATCTTGGCTGAACGAGAGTTTCTTTTGGCTTTGATGTCAGTTCTGGGAAATCTTCTTCTTTGAACTCGACAGGCTTTTGAGCCTTTGGCGTGTTTTGTGGCTTTTCGCGATGCTCTTGCTGCGGTTTGTTTTCTTTTGGTTTATTTTGCTTTTTTCGTTTCTCTTTTGGCTTCTCTTGATTTTGCTTCTGCGGAGAATTGTTCTGTAGGTTCTTGTTTGACTCGACGATGTCCTGCAATTCTTTAATTTGGCTTGGTCGTGTTGGCGGTGATTTCGGGGTTTCTGTTGTTGATATTATTTCTTCAGTAGGGAAAATGAGTGGAGTTGGCTTTTTCGGTTCTACCTTTACAGGAATTGGAATCTTTTTGATAAATTCTTCGATATATTGTTCGGGAATGTCTGAAGAGAACAATGTCTTGAAAATTTCCATGAACTGAGGCTTAGTGATGTCTGCTAAAGGAATATCGCCTTTTTTCGAGAATTGAGTAGATTTTTCTTTCGGGAATGGCTTTACTTGGATTTCTAGCTTGAAAAGCGTCATAACTTTGTCCTTGGGGAAGTCTATGCTCATCTTGAAGCTTTTTTCTTCAATGCTAGTAAACAATTTAAGGAATTCTTCTTGAGAAATCATTTTTATGTCACTTTCGCTGTCTAACTATTGTCACTTTTATTACAAAATAATTGTTTTAATGTTTTTCTTCATTTCAGATTAATATTTAGCAAAGGATTTAATGGGATATCGAATACAATCCTAAAATATATTATTGTGGCATGAATATTGATTCTTATTCCAAAACTATTTATTGAATGAGATATAATTTCTTATATTCATCAAATAACTTTAAAATTATATTATTGGCAGGTTAGATTTGCTATATTGTTAAGCTCTTATATTAAAATATAATATTATCTCTAATTTGTAAATATTGAATTAATTGAATGTTTTAGTTTACTAAATAAGAAGTGCTTTGAGTTTACATATGTTTAGTAATGATATTAGTAAATAATTCGATGGTAATGAAAATTTATTATAATTTATAATACTGAATAATATACTTATTTATTATGACGCCTGACCTTGTTGATTGACTTGAAGATTCTCATTGGTTCCTTGTTGAGTGTACTTGGCTGAGCCTGAACATTGAAGCCTCTTTCTTCAAGAGCCTTCATACGCTCATCCTGGCTTCTCATCTTCTTAGCGGCGTTCTGAGATCTGAAGTAGTTGGAGTTTCTCATAGAGTTAGACATTTCACCATCTGGATCAATGATTGTAGAACGCTGTACTTCACTACCAGACTTAGCTTGGACGAGTTTACGCTTCCATGTTGAAAGTAATTGTTCTTTAATTTCGACAATTTTTGGTTGCGTGTTTCTAGTGTCGATAGCGTTGACAACTTCGACGATACCCGAATTCTTGATATTTTCATCACTCAATTTATACGAGCTCAAGCATTTGAGAATACCTTCGACAATTGTGAGATTTGGCTGAGAACCATCGGGGAAAGGAGAGAGCCAGTTCCTAAATCTTTCCAAAATTCCTGCAGAAATCAGTGCCTTAGAAAGCTGTTTATCGTGAGATTGCGGTTCGAGTGTTTTGTTTAAAAATTGAAGCCTTAAAAATTGTGGCCTTTGCTTCGCGAGTTTCGCTCTCCATTCCTGATCGTAAGCTCTGTCCATTTCTTCTAAAATACTTTTTGCGCGTGTTTCTGTGAGTTTTAAGAATTCTTCATCCTCATTTTTGCTTCCTCTCTTTGCCTTCTTTGGTAATAACGCGTTGACTTCGTCCTCGAGGCCTTTGGCGGCTGGATCAGTTGAAACTTTGGCCGCTCTCTTTTTCTTTGGCTTCTCTTGAGGTGCTTCTTCAGTATATCCGTAATCGTTCTGCGGTTCGTTGTCATTGTCTGAAATTGCGTCGTAATTTTCTTGTGGTGGAGAATCTGAAGATGAAGAAGAGGAATCATCCTTCTTTGGCTCCATCTCCTCAACGTCCTTCTGCGCGCGCGCAACAAGCTCCGACTTATGATCCTGCTCCTCGTTGTCTGAAAGCTCAAATTCACTCATTTTAAAAATTGGCACATCCGTATTTCCAAAAATTTTCGATATTTGTTGATATTTATAAATTACTTCATTATGGCTTATGATTTATTTGATTATTTCAATTTTGACACGTAATATTTTACACAACAAAAATTTTTACATGTCAGATTATAAAATTTTAGACTAAAATAAACTTTCAAGTTGAAACCAATCTAGTTATTTATTATGTTTGAAACCATTATAATAGTTGTTGCCATTCTAAACACATTGCTAGCAATGTCAAAATCATTTGTCCAGATCGCAAATTAAAAAATGAAATAAAAAAGATATCTAAATGCCTCAATGTGAGAGATATTATAAATCTGATCACATTTCAATGATTCTGAAGGTGCACCAAAACGTTTTAAGTTAAATTGATGTTGTTCTTTTTGACAATTACTCCATTGTTGGAATTTCTTCTATTGATTATTAATCCTTCATGGCAATCAAAGTTGATAAAAGAATTTCCATTGCAACCGATTGCCCGAGAAGAATTGAACGAGAACTCTCTGATGTTGCGATTAACAATCACTTTAACTCCATTGCTAACAATGATGCTATTGACTGAGAAATCAACATTTTTCATTTCTTTGTTTTTAACATCCACATGAATGCAATCAAAGTATTGGTGAATGGATATTGGAACAACAGTTGAATCAGACTGGATGTATAGGTTTGGATATTTCTCGCTTGCCCATATATCAATGTTACAACCAGTAACGAAATCTCCTTGTATCCTGATAAACGATGTTAAACTCCTTAATGAGATTGCAAAATTGCGACAAGTCGATGTGTATTTGTTTTTTATCTCGAAGTCTGCAGTAGAAGGAATCAAGCACAGATTCATCGCTGCTCCAAGGCTGTCCTCTAGGAGAGAATACTTTTTATAAAAAATATCTCCATTTTCGATTGTGATGCCATGAATGATGGGAGCAATAACCAAAAAAGAATACGTGATTTTGAAATTAATAAATGCAGAAAATATATCTCTTTCAGCATATGAAACTATAGATTTTGTATCAATCGATATTAAAGATGAGTTGTAGATATTTAACTTATCGATGTAAGCCGGATATTGATCATATGTGAAAAGCCTTGCTTCAATATTATGGAGGAACATGAATGTGACATTAACAGCCATTATTATTGTGAGCGTTCTTGTCGAGTTAAATGAGAAGACGCAAACATTTCCGCTATCAGCAATTTCTATTTTCTTATCATCCGATGTTATGTTATAAAATAAAGACCATCCATCGGGATTAATAACTGAATCAACAACAAGAAGAGTGCTATCAGAACCATTTATATCTCTTTGCTTGAATGATGTTTTAATGCTAAAATGAGTACTTTCGAAGTTGATATGCGGTTTAATATTTTGTTGATTTAAATAAAATCCTTTGAAGAGCGTGAAATTCTTCGTGTAAATAGATTCTTCGTATATTCTGTTTTCAATAAAGTAAATGTTAATATGAGAATTGAGTAATTGATAGTATTTCTTAACTTCAACATATTGTGTTCCATTATATATTTGATAGAAAGGCAATGAAATCGAATAAATTGATGCAACATCCAGATTTTCAATGTAGATGAATCCTGGACAATAGATATGCGTTATATTATAAATGCAGCTTCCAATCAACTGAGAAACTTCATCGAAGTGATGGCTTTGTTCAAGGAAATGAATTAATGTTGGTACATAAGATTTAACTGTTTCATTACCTTGATAAAACATTATTCTTCGAATATCTACTAAAACTCCATGAGGAGAATCAAAGGATATAAGGGACCCTTGCACAAGGAAGATCACCTGGAAATTAAAAACATCATCAGACCTGAGATTAATCGACATTGACGACTTTTGGTAACAATAAATATTTGGAGAATATGAATTCCTAAAAATCTCAAAACTACAATTCTGTTGTGGTAAAACACCGTAAACAAGATTGTTAGGGCGATGTATTGGTGGATCTCCGAGACTTTTTATAAATATTATTGCATTATTTCCACCAAAAATTGCAAGAGAAGTTAAAATATTCATGTTTTGCCAAACCCGTAATTTATAGTTTTGAATTGATGCATAAATTCGTGATGATAAGTAATAAAGATTGTTTTCAAAATTCATTGTCTGAATGAAAACATTTGCACGATATTTGACTACAATTTGTTCATTTTCATAACGAATTTTAGTATTATCAAATGGATTGTAAAAATTCATGTAAAAAGATATCCTTGAACTAGGGTGTATAGGGGATGTTATGTTTTTTGATGGAGAACCATATAGTGTAACATTTTGCGCAGTTAATGATTTGAAAATTCTTAATGAGTCAAAATCTGTTAACAATGTATGTACGTATATCTTGGCATTAAGTTCTTGAATGCTATTCAGTTTAATTGACTTTAACATTAAATAATCGAAATTAATCTTCGTTTGTGAACTACTATAGTTAATATTTAGCATTATTCCTCGAATTACAATCTTTGTATCAATGTTATGAGTATTATTGTCGATGTCAATAAACAATTCGGATCTCGGAGTACCATAAAAAGTGCATTTATAGCCTTGCATTTCTGATAATTTTATTCTATATTCCTTTTTATTGCCAGGGGTAACATATATATTGTATCTTCCGTTTGATTGGCGCAATAAATCGATTAATTGCTGTGAATCTATAATTGCAGGGAACATTGACGGACAGGCTTCATTGCTATCGTATTTTAGACAAATGCTTGTTGTTTTACTGAGTGATAATTTCAGTAAAAGGAAAAGAAAAATGCTTAAAATGTTGAGCTGACATATGACATGATTGTTTATTTTACATGACAAAAGAATATTTACATGACATAATGTTCTTTCTTTTTCTAGCTCTCAGATTATTGTTCTTCTAGTATTTGAACTATAATATCAACATAGCCTATAATGCTATATATTTGGTGATACAGTTAATATTTTTATTTATAATTAGTTTATAATCAAATATATTCATTATAAATACATCAATTTAGTCTTTTAAACTTTGTATCGTTAAAACATTTTTACAGTAGATATAATAAAAGGCAAATCATATTGATATTAATGATAAATTTATATTACAAACAATTTTATTTTTCTCAAATGTTATTTCTAGAGAAATTTTTGTGTTTATCTGCGGCACGGACATATAGCGTAAAGTTATCTTGAGCCGTTTTATCGACTTCGTTTTTCTTGGCACGAAGATTGTCTTCTCTGATACCAATGCATTTTGTCATTGAAACTTTGACTTCTTGGACAGTGGAGAAGTAAATATATTCGAACCATAGCCTGTATCCTATCACCACACCAATGTAGTAGACCAGAAGAGCTGGTTTTGATTTCAAAATATTTATTTTGTTTGTCTTTTTATTATATGAGTTTGATATGAAATAAGAAGTACTATCTGGCGAAGAAGTTGAAATTTCGATTGAGTCATCAGGATATTTTCGCTGTAAATCATCAATTTTTTGTCGAATTTGCTTTTGCGCGTTGTGTGTGAAGCAGCAGTTTGTTGCTGTTGTTACTTTGAGGCACTCGGAGTTCTTTATTTCTGGGAAAGGAGTCAAATCTTGCCAAGATTCATAATCAAAGTAAATCTGAGAAATTTCTCGAGTTTGGCTTTCTTTAGAGAATCTCATTATCTTCACAACTGGAGGCCTTCCGAGGCTGTGCCGAACAGTGTCATGGAAATCCTTTGGCGTTGGCGTTTCAGTAAGTTGAAGAATAAAATATCTCGCACAGTGGAATTTGATGAACAACATTATGAGCATAAGTATCAAAATAACAATTTGGAACCATATTTCATAAGAATTTCTGAACATTGATATAACGATTCCGTACAAAATGTTTGTTAAAAAGTCTGATACTGCTGTTCCAACGAGTTTTGCAGTCATTCTTGGAGAGTAACATATGGCGAAGTAGGAAACCATCGTTGGCACCGCAAAAACTATGACTTTGCACATCTCTGTGAGGAGAATGTGATCCTTCATCTTTGAATTTGACAATTAAATTTTGTCACGTAAATAATTATTGACATGTAAATTCCCATGGTAAATTATTTTCAGATTTTTTCAGATTCCTTCTTTATGTCATCCAGAGTCAATGGGACACATTTGCATCATATTGAAGAATGTATCCCGCTACTATGATTCACATTAGCGATGAATTTTCGAGATTTCAGAAAGATTGCATTTTCGATGATATTAAATCTCTTCAACTTCCATATGGCTCATTCAGATCTCATCAACACTATTGGAAGGATGATGTTCTCTTCGTGTTCTGCGCTTGATGCTCTGCTCCAATGGAAACATCGAAGTTGATTCAGAATTATATGTCTTCGAAGACCGCTTCACACAAGAACAAGACAGGAAGAAAATGGATGAGCGGCAAATTTGTAAATCATGGTTTTAATGATATTCCATCGCTAAATTTTCTGAAGGCGAAAACTAACGAAATTTGGAACGATAGATATATTTTAGTACTAGATATATAGCCATGGTATAAATATAGCAATGCGTTATTAATCTAGATTTTGAGGGAAAAAGTCGAACTTTTCTGGGAAAATCGATTAATTTTTGAGTACTTATCGTATTAGCTGGATATTTTATGTTAATTCTGACAAATGTTATCTCACCATGATGTGGAGCCTAAGAATCATAGATGTAGTAATCCCAGGGTTCTTTATGCCATTCGTTGATGTTATGCGTTCATTGATGGTTGATTTGCTTGAATGCGAAGAGATTCAAGTAATAAAAATAGATTTGATTAATAAAGTCAATCTAAATATTATCCACATTGATACAATAGCATTGTTTCTTGATCTTGCATCAGTGTTGCGTCAGAAAAACACTTCTGCAAATGCAAATATTTTCATTATGTTAAATAATTACAAAAAACTTAATTCTGAGCCTCGTAATCATGACTTTAGGTTCTACCTCAAAAGCATAGGATATAACATTGAAGCTTATAAACACGAGAGTCAGATTATGGTATAAGCTAGGCACTGTTTTCAATTATGCGGCGTGGGATTACTATAAGGATCTAGAAGTCGAATTAAGGAAAGAATCATTCAATATTGATTAAATGGATGAAAATGGATTATAACTCATTGAAATAGCTTGCAAATATGGATCTGAAAAATGTTTTCTACTGCTCGATATGACAAGAAACTTGAGTGCAGGATACCAACAACTTTAAATTTATTCACAAGAGCAGTTGAAGGAGGAAATATGATGATTTTACAGCACTGACTTAACGGTAACGAGCAAATATTCAACATTGATGTATTGGATGCATCACTTACATATTTCAACTTCAAAACACTTTTAGCTGCTGCAATTAAGGCAAAATCTCTCGAAATCGTTCAATATCTTGTTGAAAAAGGCGCTGATGTTAATGAGCAAGTTATTAATCAATATGATTTGTTTTTCATAATGACAAGAAATCTATCAACGTGATTTGTTTTTCATTGCATTAAGAAGTATATCAATTGGATTTGCTATTCATTAAGATATAAAACTCCATTATCAATTGCAACTGAGATGCAATCCCATGAAATTGTTGAGTATTTAAGGTCTAAAAATGCAAACTTATTGGAAACATAATTTCATCCATTAAAATTGCACCAACGCAACTAATTTTTTCTTGAAATCTATGTGCTTAAGTATATCAGCAATAAAAAATAAATAATGGTACTTTTTTTCCCCAATGTGACATCTTTTAGAAGTAAGCATTTGAGCTAAAAGAAGAAAAATTGGTTACCCAATGATTATTCAAATAATAATCACCGTTTTGATGTATAATCAATTGAATGATGATTAGAATCAATGGTGTTGCTGTCATTCAGTGTGAATTATTCAATTATTGACATATAAAAATGGGTATCTAAGACTCACTATAAATGGACAGATCCTGATTATTTTTAAATCACAAAATGCTTTAATATTCTTAAATTTAGAAATATTTTGACCAACAAAACTATAAATAAAATCATATCAAAGCAACAGAACATTTATCCGATGGCGCCTTTAGATTTTAGGTATTGAATAATTTCTGGAGATTCCATATCAATGGCAATTGATAAAGGAGATATATATCAAAATGATGGTCAAATGCGAATGATTGATTTCACATAATAATGGTGATTGAATGTGAATGATTGATTTCACATAATAATGGTGAATGAATGCGAATGATTAGTTTTATTTCCTAATAAAGATCAAATGTGAGTAATTGATAAAATATCATAATAATGCTCGAATAAAATACTTTAATGTTGACAATAGCCCCATGCTTAACTAAAAATCGAATGATTTCGAGAGGCTTCATTTCAATGGCAATTGATAATGGACATTTATATTATAATAATAATTAAATGAGACTAATTGATCCAAATTCATAATGACGACTTAATGTGGATGATTGATTATTCATCTACATGAGAGATAGTTACAAATGGAATTAGATGTTCTTCCTGGAAGCATTCCTGCAAGCTTTTGCCACGAAAATCCAAAGTTTGCATATATCCTCAGTTTTGAAGCATCTTCTTCTGGAGTCCAGTTTGATTTTGACAGTGAAGGTGATAAATAATTATTATATCTTTCACGGCACTGTCTTGGATTCCTTCTATTAATCTCAATTGAAATTATTTTCCAATCAATGGCTTTTCCAGCACCTTTAACAAGCTTCATAAGCTCCCTTTGGCGTGAAGTTTGATCTCTTTTGCTTGGCTTGTTCATTGCCACACTCAGCCAAACTCATGAATAAATAAAAATTGAATGTATAATTTTATTGTGTATTTTTGGTGTCTAAAAACCAAGCTTTAAAATGCTGATATTTTTTTTCTTCGTTTCAAAATTGTTTTTAAAGTGAGGTCTACAAATCCAACTGACAATGCGTTTTTCTTATTTTTTTATGGAATAGTTATTTTCGCTCTCAATTTTTGAGATGATTGTGAAATGTTAAACATTATGGTTCGAAAAGAAGCGAATATTTGTGAAGAAAAAAGATTCATACAGTTGACGTAGAATCTTTCGTTGATGATTGTGTTGTTCCTTTTATATGTCTTGATAGACTTCTGATGATTTTGACATGTAAATATCAAAAAATATGACATAATATTTTGACTATTTAAATTTTTGACTATCCAAATTTGATTCATTTTTCTATGAAAGGTCCCACAGGAACGTGTTATGACTCAGATCCAAAAATACAGAGTTTTGAAGATCTTGTTTGATTCTCCTGGAACAAACTTAAACCTTAAATCCTCAGCACTCGAGAACTTCAATATTCCATTTCTGCCAAAGATTTTCGATTCTTCTCAAAATCACTAAGGCGAAATGAAACCTTGGATTTTAAATGATTTCATTCCAGGTGCTTCACTGCGTGAGTTCATATCTGGTGGCTTTGTTGGCTACAGAATTAAGAAACTCGTTGTTCTCAAAATTTTGGCTTGCATAACTTTCCAACTGTGCAAGATGAGTGAGCTAAACATTACACATAGAGACCTGAAACCAGATAACATCTTAATTGATGGCAATCTGATACCACACATTATAGATTGGGGTGACGCAACAAATCGTTCATCGATGTCCATGAGAAGCAATCACGGTACAGTACCATTCGCAGCATCAGAGATATTCCAGAACAAAAGGACTCCAAAATCCGATGTTTTCTCTCTTGGCGGAATTATCTTTAATATCATCACAGAGCATTTCCCATATGACGACGCTTACACAACACGCAAAGGCTTTGAGAGGTGTGTCCCGGATATTCAGTCAATTCCTAACGCTGATGAAATTTTTGAAGGCTTTGAATATTTAGAAGATCCAGATCAATCCGATGAAAAGAAGAACGAAAAATTCCAAGAATTATGCAAGCTGGTTGAGCCAGTTCTTATTGAAAAGGTCATTTCTCAAGGAATTGTTGATCAAAGATACATAAATGATGAAGAGTTCCTTAAAGATCCATTGAATCGTAAACTTTCCGAACTCGTCCACTTGTGCTGGGCGTTTGATCCAAATATAAGATTCATATGTGAAGACGTGCAGAAGTTCATTGATGAAACTGCTGCAGAGATCTTGAATTCAGAAGAAATCGAACAGTACAACAACTTCTACGAAAAGATTTTCTATTCAGAGCCATATGGAGAATATGGAACGAATGAAATTATAGAAAAGACATATGGTAATGGAATCTATCAAGTTAATACGATTTTAATGCAAATCTTGAAAGACAATGGCAAGCATGTTGCAGATGATTGGACATTCCAGAAATACATCCAATCACTTTCTCCTTACGTCCACTATTAATCATTTCTTCTAATAATAAATTTAACATAAAATATTTCTCTAGTTAATTGCATGGAGCTATCTTTCACGTTTGATTAATTATTAAAAATTCAATCACGAAATAAAAAAATATGCCAACGAAATCGAAAATGAAGTCTATAAAAATGAACATTATCGACTCCATGTGATAGATTGAGGAAATGAATTTATAGTATAATAAATACCTCTGAAGGTCCTCATAACAGTGTTTCTACTTTTGCTTTTCAATATCAACATTTTTAATCCATGATAACTGACTTAGTATATATCCACAGTAAAACAAAAAATTGTTTATATCTTCATGTTTTATTTTAAATTATTTTGAATACTTTAAAGTATTCAAAATAATTCAATGGCATTTGAAAATATTTTTTCAGCTCAAGATTTGGGTACTTGCGTTCGATAGAAAAAAGTTTTCGCACCATATATTACAAACAATGAACTTTATTTCAAACAAACAAAAAACGATATATTTTCTATTCTGATAATATGCTCTGGATGACAGTTTGAAGATCTGGTTCGAGAGAGGATATGTCTGGAAGTATTTTAGATACTGTTTCTTGGAGGCTCTCTTTCCTAAGGTCACTGTCGAAGTATAACGGATCATTTTTGCAAAATGCAAAAGTGCTTTTCGTTTCTTCAGAGCTTTGTTTTAACAATGAAACTACTGCTCTAATAGCTAGTGGGTTGACTTCATGGTAAAGAAGTAATCCACAGGCCATTAGCTTTAAATCGAAGACAGAGATAAAGTTTTCTGATAATCCTTTGTGTACAAACATATTAATTATGTCACCAATTATTGGTTGAAGCTTCGTGTCAAGTGATGCTTTGTCGCTAAGTGCAAGAGCAGAAAACACACAACATACAACTTGAGCGAGTACATTGGAGTCTTTTGCGCTTAATCTTGAATGAATGAGTTCGAATATTTGACCAATTGTTGCATCATCACAGTTTTGAATTAATATAAGTAAAACGCTTGCAAATCTTTTGAAGAATTGCCCTTCCATGTTTTGTAGCATTTCAACAGTGACTTGGAGAACAGCATCATGCGCACCGATCCTGGCGAAATAGAATAAAATCTTTGCTATCTTTTCACCAATGAAATGATCCAGTGATGAGAAATCAACAGTTGAGAACAATGTTTGACAAAGCTGTTCTGATGCTTCTTGTATTTCTTCTAAATTATCAAATGCATTTAGATTTGTTAATAATGCAACACACATATCAACACCGCATGCGCATGCAGATTGATCACGAAGCATTTCTATTACATGAGGAGCAACTCCATTCACGAGAAAAATATGAAATTCATTGATCTTTGAAAGCGACTGAAAACAAGAGACAATTCCACCGTATATAGTTGGATTCAAAACAAAAGCTGAAATGATCTCTAAAAGAGATACACAAAACGATTCTAAAACTTGTCCAAAACTCATTGGCGATCTCTTGACGAGTCTGCTCAATAAATTTGTTAAATATTCAGTGTTAATATTGTCACCAAGAAGATGAATTAGATCAACAATCTTTGATGCTGCTAAAACTGTTTCTTCATTGAAACCATTTGCTCGATTTGCTAAAGCTTCACATGCAGGAAGATATACGATATGTGAGTACTCTTCATCAAGTGCTTCGCTCATAATTGAAGGAGAAGTATCTTCTTCATACTCAATAACATATCTGAAGTATTGTGCAATAGCAAAATGATTTTCTATTGGAATTGGAGGCTCAATAACGAAAGGATGTCCATGAACTAAGATTCCTGATAAGATGTAAAGGCAAGCTTCTTCGTGAAGCTCCGATTGAGACCACATCTCTTTGCAAACATTGATTGTCACTTGTGAAAGAGAGTCGTTACTTAGGATTTTCACGCAAATCGATCGTAATGATTCTTCGTCCATTAAATACTCAATGTATGCACTCATATCATTTCTAAACAGTTCAATCTTTTCATCATCTAGCATGCAATGCGAAATGCATGAATGAACAAGAAGTTCTGCGTCAAAAACAAAGTTTGATGACTCGACTTCTGTTTCATCATCCATAAATAATATATTATATAGTTCCAAAGCAATTTGCTGTGCGAATGAAGCAAAAGTGATACCACTGAAGCTTATATATGGCAGTGGACACATCTGAGCAATGAATGCAAAGTGATTTAACAACAATTGGAAAGCATCGCCTCTAAACATAGAAAATACAGTGCCAGGTATCAATGTGTAAAGAATTGGAAGATTTTCATTAAAGACTTCACACTGTAATATGCTTGTATAAAATTCTGAAACTTGTGGATCACAAACTCTTGTCTTAATGAGAATTTCGGAAAGCGAATTTGCCACCTTCACCTTGGTATCAATAGATTCGGTTCCGTTATAGACATTGATTAAAAATTCGACGAACATCGGCGAATAAAGTTCATTATCAAGGCAATTCATTATTATGTCTATGCAAGCCGGATAATATGATGCATCTAGAGAGAGTAGAGCATGAATTTGTTCGTCTGAATTCACGAAATTAGAGATAATTTGCGCAGCCATGGAAACAATTGTATTATTTGGGTTAATGCATAATGGAAGTAGCGCAAATGGGTTTTCTATTGGTATTTGATATCTTTTTATTATAGATAAGCATACAATAATTCGAAGATCTGAAATATTTGGCGAATAAACAACGTTTAATATAGTATTTCCGACGTGATTATCCATCTGCATACTTCCTAGATACTGATAGATGTACTCTAGTTTCTCTTGGTCTCCACTTTCGAAATAGTCAAAGATTTGATCCACTGTTGTTTCATTCATAATGAATTTTATAAAAATCAAATTCTTTGGTTCTAAATTTTCTTCACGAAATAGTAATTAGTTGTTTTCTTCAATGAAATTTTTCAAATAAAATTATTTGACTTGTTTCAACTTGTGGAACTTCACATTTATTTAATTTTATTGTTGTGTAACTATTTTTCTTGTTAAAGATGCTTAAATAGCAATAATTTTTTTTGAATATCGACTTGTTTAAAATATTTTATAAAACTCATTTAATTGACCATAGGTAATTGATCATTACGATATTCTTTAAATTTTGGTGGGAAATTTTAAATAAATTTATGTTTCAAGAAAGTCGGAGATGTTTAAATACCAGAGTGCTTTAGAGTGCCAGTTGACGTGATGCGAACTCTGACAAAAAATAAATTGGAAAATGACCAAATTCAGAAAATCTATTTCGAATTGTGTGAAAAAATGAAAGAAAGTGACTTTGATCCTGTCTCACTAGCGTTTTTGATAGAATCTGCATCATTGGTGCGTCCAAATCATATTCTCGAATACTCAAAACTTTTCAAAATGTTTTATGAATGCAAACACTTTGGGTATTCACCTCACAGCGAAGAAACAAGGATTGCACTCAATTGTTTGGGTTTTAACTTCGATATTTATGATTCGCAAAGGAACTTATCGGATGTCATTAACATTTATCAGCCTGGAACGGTTTTCCACTCAGTTGCATGGGACAAACTTGAAGAACTACAGGTTGAGGCAATGAAAGAATCATTTGATGTTAATCAAAAAGACAATAATGAATTATCGTTGATTGATGAGCATGTAAATATGGATCAGGAAAATGTTTCGAATATCTTAAATTGATGGGAAGCACAATTTGCGATCAAACATTTACTCATTCAGTTGAAGGAGGTAACAAAAGCATTATCATGTCTTTATACAATGATGGTCATACAATAACTGATGAAGATTTGGATGCCGCAATCACTTATAACCATAACGACATTTTCAATTGACTGCTCGAAGAAAAAGGATCAATCGGAAGTATGAACGAAGCAAGGCGTTTTTTCTACGGAAATTTCGAAGCTTTCTTATTTCTTAACGCAAACAAGTATGTGATTAATTTAGAAATGATTTATGCTCATCTATAACTCATGTAGATCAAACTCATTTCAACACGTTTATCAATCTGAAATGAATATCATGGGATGCATCATTATAATAATGGATTCATCAATAACTCTTACGTTTGATATCATTCAGTCACACTTGATTATCATTATCATAAGAAACACCGTTATCAAATGTCATTCAAATGAAGTTTCTCGAAATCGTCCAATATTTAGTTGAACATGAGTTTAGTATCAGATTTGAAGTAGTACATCATTAATATTTAGATATCATTATCTCCATATGATTATTATTATGATATGGAATCTTTTATTCATATATGATTTTCATTCTGAAATCGAATTAATCACAGACATTTATTTGTCGTTCATATATGGAATCGATCTTTCACATTTACGATTTATTATCACATAAAATCTATCTTTAACATTTAATTATTATTCGATTATGGAATTAATCAGTCGCTTTTAATCATCATTATCATATAGTATCAATCATTCCCATTTAATTATCGATATAATATTGAATTAAGCAGACACATTTATTCATCAGCATTATATAGAATCTATCATTCTCTTTTAATCATCATTATCGTATATTATTAATTGATTGCTTTAAATTATCTTTCTGATATGCAATTGATCATCATTATGAAATAAAACTCCATTATCAATTGCCATTGAAGTGAAGTCCCTCGAAATCGTTAAATTTTTATTTTATCATAGAGCTGTCACCAAACGTATACAAACTAATCATTCGTATTTAATCATCATTATGGTATGTAATCTATCAATCATATTTGAGCATCATTCTGATATAACATCTATCAGTCACATTTAATCATCAACATCAGATTAGATTAATCCAATGCCTTTATTTATCTTTCTGATACGGAATTTATCAGTCATCTTTAATTATCATTGTTACATAAAATCAATCATTTGCGATTAATTATCATTATGACACGTATCACTAGGAGCAATTGCATTGATAGTAGAGGCTCCAGAAATCTATAGATTTCCAATATGTAATGTGATCAACTGATAAAACGTCTGCTTATTTTGTTTCAAGAGTGTAAAAATATATCTTGATCTTCTCCGAAGGATAATTCACAGAAGATCATCATTCAATAGATTTGACGCGAAAAACTAAAAATTGCTTCAAAAAAGTGTGTGATTTCAAAATGGATGATATACATCCAAATAATTTTGAGCAGCTAATCACCACTTCAATGCATTTTAATGAGATTTAATCAATTTTGCAAGATGACAAAAAAAATCATTTCGAGCAACAAAAAGTGAATTTTTTTTTGGGAGAATTTATAAATAATAATTTATAAAAACATTAAACAATCAACAGATGACTCAATGTGACCATAATTATAAATCAAGATTGAGAAAATATTTAAAAATGATTGAAATAGTTTAACATTTTGTTTATTGATAAATTAAAAAATGGATGAAGAAACAAATGAAGTTATAAAATTTCTTCGAAGCCAAGGAAAGAATATAAAAAGATCAGTTGACAATGCTCCGCAGCCCAGAAGCTACGTCAAGGAGATGAAATATGTTCAATTAGAGCTAGAAAAACCTAAAGCTCCAGAAATTTTCCACACTGATCCGGAATGGGTCTATAATTTCATTACGTGGTTTGCAAATATTAGACACCATTTCGAAGTGATATATGATGATCCTGAAAAATCCATTCCTTATAATGTGGCCATTGAAAATATTGAAAAAGGTATAAATCCAACGTCACACAGCTTAAACAGATATACAGCTGCATTAATTTTATCGTATTATCAAAAGAGAAATACAACATTTATTAAATGCGATTTGATTTGGATATTCAATTGCTTAATTCGTATTGACCAATTGTTACCGCCTGAGTCTTGCGTCGTTCTTCAAAATATTCAGACCATGATTTTTACGCAAATGCAAAATCTTGAAATTTCAAGTGATATATTTTCACAACTCTCAATTGTATCAATCATAATTTCGAAGTACTTCAACCAATAGAAATTTTCATTAAAGATATTTGATTTTCACAATTTCAAAAAAATAATTTATTAATTTATAGAGTCAACCCGCCACCAATCCTTTTACAATCCAAAAATATGTTATCAGCAAAACTTGTTTTGGATACTATCGAAGGAAAATTATTTGACTCTATTTCAACATGAAATATCAAATCAGAAATCGAAGCTTGTGATTTCCCTTTGGTATTCCATGTGAACAGAATAACTTTGTTTTCATATTATCTCAATTTTATATCTAATATTTAAAGCGTAGCTCCTTGGAAATAAGATTGAATGGTTACTAAATAGGCATCTATATTGTTATTTTTAAATGTATAAAAATATTTTTTTGGAATTCAAATTATTAAGAGCAAATTTTCGTGTTCTCTTGTGTGTAAACGCAAAGCAATGATGCGAATCGATAGAAAGAATTTAAAGAACGTTCTTTAGAAAATGGTGTGAAAAAAGATATAAAAGGTGACATTCTTATATGAATCTTGGAGATTTTCGTAAATTATTAGAGCTTCACTTAACCGACAACAACGAGCAAAGAGCGCAAGCTGAAAAAGCTTATCTTACACTTCTCCAACAAGATTCATCGCAAGTTGTTTACTTACATGTCGAAAATCTCTTCCAACCAGGCTCCGTGCGGCTGAAATCACTCACACTCATTCACTTGTGTCACATATATCGAAAAATGGCGAAGATTAATGGTTTGATGCTTTCACAACAAATTAATGAATATTTGATGTCAAACCTTCTTAATTTTTTTCGAATTCCAGAATTTACTGCTCAAGAAATGTCAAATGTTGAGTTTACAGTAGCTTTATTAGGAGCATATTACATTTCGAGGAATTTCAATATTGAACTTCCGAATCAGCTTTTAGTTTTATGTCACGATCTCCAATCCCCGCTATTTCAGTCGTACATGGCCTGTTTATCACAAATAATTAAGCGAATCCCAACTTCACAACTGGTTTTAGATACTGATGGCTCACTTCAACTCGTCACAACGTGTTTAACAAGCGATTTCCCTCCAATATACTCTTCCTCAGCTATGAAGATTTTATTCGCACTCGTAGAAAAAGTTGGTCCCATCGATTCGCTTCGCGCATTAGCTCCGAATGTTTGCATAGCAATTTCAAATTTTACAGGAGATTTGCTATTTCAGGCACTGTCCGATCTAAACATCTTCGCGCCGAAGTATCCACACTATTTTAACGAAACATTTCAATCAATAATCGAAGTCTTTCTCGCAATTTCATCAAATACGGAGTTGCCTGAGCACTGCAGATCCAAAGCAATTGCAAACATGACTATTTTGATACACAGAATGCCTGAACTTTGTCAGGAAATTCTCGGCGGAATTATCGAAGGATATATCAACATCGGCTGCGAAATAACCGGAGAAGATTTCAATATTCTTGACGAAGACATCACTATTTGCGGTTATGCTTTGTATCAACTCGGAGGAATCATTTGTAACACAGATCTCGGTTCATTAGCGATATCGATCTGTAATGAGGCAATTTCTCAACTTTTGTCAACAGATGTATGGGAAAATATATATACAGGACTTATTGTTCTCGAAAAGGTCATTTCTGCAGGTCCAGATTCAACTTTAACGAATCTTGGCGATTATCTTTCATTAATTTTACCGCACATGACATCAGAAAATCCAATCATTCGCACAGCAGCATGCGATACACTTTCTAAAGCAGCTTCAATATATCAACCGCAAGTCCAAAATGATTATTATTCGACAATTCTTCCAGTATACATTAATTTGATTTCAAACGATGACAATGAACGATCCTGTGGTGCAGCAATATCATCACTTGGTGAATATTGTTCATATTGCAGTCCGCAAGTACTTCAAGAATATTGCAATCAAATCGTTGAAGTTATTGTTCCTCCTGGTCAGAATGGTAACTCCACAGTACAGAGTCATGTAATAGGATGTATTAACGTCTTATTATCCAAGCTTAAGGCTCCATTTGCAGATAATTATGTTCTGATATTAAATACACTGATTTCGAGTTTGAACAATCCATATGATCCAGACACATCTAATGTTAGAGCAAGAGTACTCGAACTTGTCAAATTGAGATCTGAATGTATTTCTTCTGAAGCTTTGGCGCACGATATTGACAGTATGATGACTGTGTTTCTACAGTGGGACTGGAATCAACTCGTTTCTGATGAGTATTCACAACTTCTTTCATGTATTTCAGCGTTTGCCAGAATCGTTCCAGCAGAATTCCTTAATTTCACCACTGATGTTCTCACAAAGCTCATTGAGATTGCAAATACCCCAATTATGCCAGTCGTTCACCAAGAATTTCAATCTGAATTTAATGAAAGTAGCGACACAATTCCTTATTTCTTCGATAACAGTGTCATTGAGGTCTCCAAGAGCGAAGTTTCTAAGCGTGTCAACACAATATTGACGATAGATTCCATTCTCGCGGTATTAGGAATCGAAGAGTGCTGCCAGAACTTCTGGGGCTCTATTAAGAAAGTCCTCGGTGCATGTTTACTCGCGCATGTCTATCCAACACTCCCAGAGAACGCTCTCTCATGTTTCCAGCGATTTTTCACTCTTTATGCTCAAGTTGAAAATCCAGATTACTCACAGCTCGCAAAGTTTGGTGCCAAGTTCATTCATCTTTCTCTGAAGCTCGCCCACCTCACACCAAACATCTCTCATCTTCCAGCAGTCGTTAAATACTTGAGATACGCCACAGTTAAGCTTTCAACATATAACGTGTTCAATAACGCCGATTTGTTGGAGCAAGTCTTGAATATCGATAACTTAGCAGAAGCAAGATGCACAGAGATGCAAGTAACACCTCCAGACAGAGAACTTCTTGATACGGAGATTGGTGAATTCATTACAATGTGGCTTCGCTTATATCCACAGAATGCTGTTGAAATACTCAATCACTTGAAAGATGTCTATCCACTTGTTTACGAGAATGTTCGTCCATTATCGCTTCATGTTTGGGTTTTGTTCTTCACTTTCACACAGTGCACAGACGAAAAGCTTCACAGCGACTTAATCCGCGAAGTGTTTAACTCTGCTTGTAATGACTCTATTGTTGCAACTCTCAATGCTTTCTTGTGTCTTTCTCGCTTAGCTCAATACACTGCTCTCAACGATGAAACGCTTAGAGAAGCTTTTGCTATTATTGCTTCTCGCCTTGAAAGCCCAAGCATATCTAACTTCAAGGAAGTTGTTGATGCTGCTATGATTGCTAACGCGGCAATGCTTCCAAGTGAATACTTGTCAAGGGACATTTACGAAGAGTTCCTTAAGATATTTATAGACAGGCTTCCGATTATGACAAAGTTTGATGAAACAGAAGGTGCCTACAACTTCTTCCTGTCTATGATTGAAAACGGACACATCTCAATCGATGTTCCAATTATTACAAAGCTGATACAGATCACAGCAGCACTATTCCAGCAGGATATTGTCAGCCAAACAATGTACCAGAGAATAGGAAACTTATTCTCTGTAAATTCAGGAAATGAACAGTTTGTTGCTGTCGTTCGTGAACTCATTCAGCAATCAGATATGAAAACACAAAGAGTTTTCTCCACCCTTAATTGGTAATTTTTTGTTGTTTTGTTATATATTATTTATTATTTGTTCTTAGCCTATTAAAATATATTATTCTTTCTATCAAAAATTATAATTTTTTTCAAAGATCTCAAAATATAGAAATACCAGTTTACCGAAGAAAATATTGACATGAACATCAATATATTTTATCAAATATTGCTATATTTAGCAAATGTGAAAAACATTCTATTATAATATAATCGAAATATTGAGGCATCAATTTACTACAGCAATAAGCACAAAATTCTCATTTCAATTTATCATGTTTTGTTATATATAAATCAAATATGAAAAATTATTTTTATAAACAATCAAAATATATCATTGTTTATAACAGAGGATACTAGTTTTATCAGATAAGATATTGAAAATAGTATTTTAAGAATTATAAAAAAAAATTGTTCAATTAAACTGAAACGACAATGGTAAAAATAGTTTATTCCTGTGTCTGGGAGGCATCCTTGCCCTTCTTTGGATTGCCGAGAAGGACCTTGTGGATGTGTGGAACAACACCAGCGGAAGCGATTGTGATGTTGGAGAGGAGCTGGTTAAGTTCTTCATCGTTACGGACGGCGAGCATGATGTGGCGTGGAGAAATACGTGTCTTCTTGTTATCACGAGCGGCGTTACCTGCAAGTTCGAGAACTTCGACTGTAAGATATTCGAGAACAGCGGCCATGAAAACTGGAGCACCAGCACCGACACGCTCACCATAACGGCCCTCACGGAGGAATCTGTGAAGACGACCGACTGGGAACTGAAGGCCGGCACGGGATGAACGTGTCTTTGGATGCTGGCGTTCACCATCGACGGCTGTCTTTGTTGCTGTCTTCTTAACACCCTTCTTCGCTGGCATTAATAAATTATAATAGTTCAAAAAAAGCCCGCGCTTTTTGTGAAGAATGCCGCCAATTTTTATCTCAAAAATTTTGGGTGCAAAGTGGCAATTTACTATTTGATCTAATTTTATTAAATATAAATAGCAAATCAAAATAAATCAATTTCATCGGCAAAATTTAGAAAATAAGTAAAAAATATTGTTTTCAATTTTACTTCATGTTTTACTGAGCTGTAATTCTTACAGTATAAAGCACAATAAAATAAATATTAAAAATTCTCATCTCTGACTTTAATTCATTGTTGAATTTTTCTTTGGAATATTTTTTCATGTACATCAAAAATATACCTATGGTTTAATTCTGCACGTGCTGTTATATAAATTCCCATGCTGTCTGACGTGAATTATAAATAATTTTCATTTTAATTTTATAATCAAATATCATGATGCGATATTTCGTCGATTAATAAACTTTAAGTAATGTAGTTTATCCGCATAGTCTAAATGCTATGGATTATTAAAATAACGACAAATAGAGTAATTAATAAATATTTGACAAGTAAATAAAATTACATGATAAAACATTTTGCTCGATAAATTTTAACGTCTTTTTTTTGGAAAATCTCTGAAAATGAGCAACACAGAGGCTACGCAGCTTGATTCAGAGGAGGTTCTTAGTATCAGTCCGAAAGAGAATACAGAGTCGTCTGTTTCTCTTTCCACGCCTTCGCTTTTAATTTCGACTTCTCCTTCTTGGAAACCTAAAATTGCGGACAAAAGCAAGAATTCAACGAAAAGATTATACGATATGTCGATGAGATCCACGTCATCAATGGAAAAATCAAAATCTTTTCACACAAATTCATGTCAAGGTTCATCTATTGCACTTGTTAACTCCAAAATCATAAATTTAGTTAATGAAGCGTTTGGCTATGATGAGGCTGTTGATATTAACCATCTTACTGAAGCATTCAGAAAAATCAAGATTATTGGTACAAAAGAAAGACTCCTCGATCAATCTGTTATACGAAATGAAGTTTTCAAATGGAAGCTTGGCGATGGGTTATACGATAATGAAGCTGCAAAACAGTCAATCATTGATGGTTATAATGAGACTAAAAAATCGAAATATCACAGATTAGTCAAAACCCAAACGAGCTCATTCCTCTCCAATAGACGTAACCAAACAGTAAAGATAGAAAAGGAAGAAGAAAAACCGCAATCACCAAAATCTCCAATAGCTGGTTATAATATGGAGAGGTTGTTAATGACAAAGGAAGAAATACAAAGTGAGAGACCCCCAACAGTGAGAAAACCATATGTTCCACCTCCTGAACCAAAAATGGAAAAATATACATCAGAAAACTCACAGAATATCATACACACGTCTAAATATAAAGATACGGATTTCGATAAAAGATCTGCGCTTTATAAATCAAGAGGCCAAAAGCGCATTCGTGCAATAGAAAAGCAATTACAAAAAGAAAACGCACCTGTTGTCATTCCACGAAATCCTCTTTATGAAATCACTGATGAACAGAGGGAAGAGTTCGAGAAGATGAAGAGAGAGAAATTCGAGAAATCTCTTCCTCAATATCCATTCAGGCCGAAGATTACGAGTTGGGAAGAATATGTTAGAATTAGAACAAATATTCTTCTGGCAAAGATCGAAGAAGAGCATGTTGAGGACTTTCCACCCCCTAAAGTCCTTCCAAAGCATTATAACAATTCTAAGAAATAAAATTTGTTTGTATTTTGTTTAACAGCAATCAAATTCAAAAACAAATTTCCGATGTCTATCCTAAATTTGCTATAAAAATGTCGGAATGAAGATAATATTAACAAATTTCCGAAAATTTTGATTAAAACTGTGTTGGATTGTGAATATGTGTTTTAAAAGAGGATAATTCAATAGAAATAAGTCAATTTTAATCAATTCTCAAATTTAACTGGATAATATTAAATAATTAACAACGATGATCAGTGATAGTAGCTTCCCACTGGATAACTGTGTTATCCTTGGAGGCAGTAATAATGTACTTTCCAGAGTAGTTGAAAGAAGCGCAGAAAATTTCATCTGTGTGCGCCTTTAATTCGTCGACGCAGAGACCAGTTGAAGTATCCCAGAGTCTGCATGTGTTATCCTGGGATGCTGTGAGGAGCCTCGAGCTCTGTGGGCTGAACATAACTCTGTTGATTTCGCCTGTATGTCCGTGGCACTCGAACTGCTTGTTTCCGTCGATATCCCAAATTCTCGCGATACTGTCACCAGCGCCAGTAGCAATGAAGTTGCCATCAGCGGACCAGCAAGCATCTGTGCAGCCGCCGCCGTGTCCCTCCATGATAGCGATCGCCTGGTTCGTCCTGAGGTCCCAGATTCTGGCTGTTCCATCATCACTCGCTGTGAGAACTTTGTTGCACGGGAAGTCGAAGTGAGAAGCGAAGATGGCGTCTGTGTGGCCCTCGAGAGAAGATATCTCACTGCCAGAGCGGATATCCCAGAGCTTGGCCGTGTGGTCGAAGGAACCAGTCAATAAGATTTCTCCGTCATTGGAAAATTCGATGTGTGGGACTGTGTCTGTATGGCCGAGGAGCTCAGTATGGAACTGTCCTGTTGTGAGATCATAGAGTCTAACTGTGTGGTCACTTGATGATGAAGCGAATGTTTTTGTTTCATTTTCGAACTTAATATTGATAACTTGATCTGTGTGTCCAGTGAACGTGTAGAGGCACTCTCCGGTTCCAACTTTCCAAATTTTACTGGTTTTATCGGCAGAGCCGGTCGCAAGCAAATCGCCAATTGGATTGTTGAATACGCACGCGTTGACGACATTCTTGTGTCCCATCAAGCAGTAGAGCTCCTTTCCGCTCAATGTGTCCCAAATGCGACACGTTTTATCGTGTGAAGCTGTTGCAAACAAACCACCCATTTTGTTGAAGTTGCAGTCTGTGAGAGGCATTTCGTGCGCTTTAATGATCCTTGATAAGACGTATGTGTTGTATTCGATACCTTGCATTTTAACCATGCTTTCGAGCGTTTGGATGAGTTTTGCTCTATGCTTTGGCCTGAGACTTGATTCTTCTGCGATAATTTGATCGGCGAGAGTTTCAAGATTTGTCGTAGCGTCGAGAGATTGCAAATCAAGCTCGTGATTGGCGATTTCGCCAGCTTGCTCGATTTCAAGTGTCAACTTAGGCGGATAGAAGGTAACATGGATGGCTTTCAATATTTCTCGAGAGCCTCGAGGACTTTTTGGCATCCAACTCATTTCTTTGTTATTCTTTTTAAAAAACTGACAAATTTGGTTTACAATTTTTCAATGTCACGTTTTTGGAAAATTGCTTTTCGTAATATTTGGTTTTTAAATAGCTGTGGATTTATGTAATCCAAATCTTAAGAATTGGCTCGAGAATATGCGGCTGATGGAAATCTGTGAATCTTTATCATCACAAACGCGACTTATCTATATGATAGAACAATTTTCTTTGCCATACTTTTGATTTTCGCCAATGCATTATCGTTTGAAATTTTCTATCAAACAATTTGCTATTTTCAAACTCTAAAATTCGACTGCAAATTATGGTACATAGGTTCCCATAGATCAATATATTCTTTTCGTCATATTTAATTTCGTTATATACTGATATTGATAAAAAATGAATAAGATAATGGGATTAGTGAAGTGTGTTTTTATGTCTATGTAGGCATCGAATATCTTTATTCATATAAACATTTAAAATGTAAATACTGAAGATTCTATAGTAAATTATCTAAAATACAAACAAATTTATCGAGTAAGATTCTTTGACTGCCTAGAATATGATCAAGTAGTATATGTATGAGTATATGCGTGTGATATTGTAGTTGAAAAAAGGAAAATAAAGTCATGAATATATAACATGTTTTGAATCTTAGTTTTATTATTATTTTGATAGCCTGTATTATGATATGACTATTTACACTGTGTTCACCATCATTATCAAAATAAGAATTTTGAAATAAAATACTTTATGTATATTGCTCAAAAACTCAATGCGTATCACGTACCATCATGAACTTGTAGTTGTGCTTTGTGTGTCAAAGGCTGGAATTTAATTTTAGTAGAATCTTCTGCTCTATTTAGAGCCAAAGCAAAATTCTTTGTGAAATCACTCCCAAAGAACCAACATTTTGATAGCCAAAGGTATTCAATCAGAAAAATTGACATAAAATATGTTGCAACAATTTCACGGAAGCGAGTGGTTTTATCATCATGTTAGATTTAAAGAATCTGTTGATGCTGTCTACAAAAACCTTAAGCTGTCACAAAACAACGGGTTTGATGAAATAACTTCGCTGATTAATGGAAAAACATTTAGATGTGGAAAATTTAGTTTAAGAACTGTAGATTCATTCAATTTCACACCACAAGATAATGGAAAGTTTAATATTATTCGTGGAAATGGAGTCAAATCTTCAAAAATCGAATTAATCGATGTTTTAAAGATGCAGAATCTTCCTGAGTTCAAAGGAGCAACATTTCAAGCTGCATCAAACTTTAACTGTCTTGAATTAGCTTCGCATTTAGCGAATCCATCGATGGGAGTAAATGGATATGCAACAGATACAACACAAGGCCCAGCGATCTCTATTGCTTCTTTTGGTGCTTTAGTTTATAGAAATTACTTTGTTCCTAATGGAGGTGTCATTGGGCAGACTCAGAAGGACTTAAATCTGCTTGATGAAACACCAATTAAAGTCGTAAGAGGTAAAGCAATGATTTGGGATCCAGAAGATCTCAAGAGGCTTGAAAACTTTGATTTTTCAAATGAGAATCTTTATAAGATTGGCGTGCACGAGAATGTCCAGATAACAACTAACAGAGTCAATGGATATAATTATATCGATTCTGATCCAAATCAATTCGTTCATCAAGTTTATTGCTCTTCTTTTGCAATTGGAGATTATTGCAAGAAAGATGAACAAGTTTTATCAATAATGAAGCATATTCTTCAAAGTGAATATAAATCAACAATTCTTGCAGCTCACGAGAATTCACTGAAGTACCCAGGTCACTCTGGATCCAACAAATGCGTTCTAACAACACTTGGAATGGGATTCTTCTGCAATCCACCAGAATTAGTTTGTGAAGCAATTTCGAATTGCAAAGAAGTCATTAAACGAAGCGGTCTTGATATATATCTCGTTTGTTTTGCTAACGACGATCGCTCTGGCTTTGGTGCTGTTTATCCTCATCTCAAGAATTTGGTTTCTGAAACTGGAGGAGAAATTATTTCTGCAATGTAAAAATTTTCATGATATAAAACATGTGATACAAACAGCAAAATCAAAATATTATTGATATCTTCATTAAAATCACTTATTAAAAGAAAAACCGAAACCAAAATTAATAATTTATTATGTTACAAGAATTTTAGGACACCAACATATTGCTGAGACTAAAATATATTGTTTGCATGATTATCTTGGAATTATATAAATTTTTATTAAATTTTCAAATACAATTGATTTTAGTTCATTAATAAATTGTCCACATAGAATCATATCGCTTGCTTGATTATCCAAATTATTCAAAATAATTTGATAAATATTTCGAAAAAATTGGAGATAACAAGTGAACTGTATATTTATCAATACAACAAACATTTTACTATTACAAACACACCCAATATTAAAATTATTTGGGATGATCAACACGATAAAAATTACTCATATCCGCAATGAATGATAATGCTTTTGGAGACCGCACAGTTATGTAGCTACTCTTATCAAGCATTGTTGCAGACATTATCATCGCTCCTTCGGCAATTGAGGAAGGCCTATGAACTAAACAACACGGAGACAAGAAAGAGTCCGAAACTATTTTTTCTGCTAAACAAATTATCGCTCTATGGTCCATTAGTGGGCACGTACTGTTCAAATACATCGGCAAGTACTCTGAGGGGTGATGAATCCTTACTATGTAGTCTAGTGACGTAACGAACTGAAAATGAAGGAATAACTCCGGTTGTTCATTTGTTAAAGGTTGAGATAATTTTAATATTTCCTTATCTTCTCTGATCTTGTTTAAAAAGTTGTGAGATTCCTCGTATTCTATAAATTGCGATGCGCACTCAAATGCTAAAATGATAAAGACTCCAATTGCGTGTGATTCAACGCTTTCTTTCGCGTAGAATCTCCAGATTAACAACTGAGTGTAGTGAACAAGTCGCGGGGGTAGATTGTTTTTTATACCGATTTTCCTTATTAGCGCAGCTGCTTTAGCGATCTTGACCTCATGATCTTTTGTGAGGTATTTCCAGCTGCAATTCCACTGTGATCGTGGATATATCGTCCAGTACTCCTCGTGTGACCCGGTAATGGTTGGATCGCGCCGGAAATCTGGTTGATATGATGGATTCTGCATTGGACAAGATTATTTTTGCCATACTTTTTGACAACTGTCATATTAACAAATTTTTTTACCCGTTTTATCTATCATGCAATCATTATTTTAAAATATTTAGTAATCAAAAACATTTCCTATAATATACTCTATATTTATATGTGAGAAAATATGTATATTGTTTCCAAATTGATTGAGAAAATGAGAAAACAAACTTTTTTCGTGGCAAATTAATAATGTCAAAATGACAAATATTTTTTTAGATTACAAGAATAATATAATAGATTTATTGCTGTTCGCCCATCTCGAGAGGAAGTTTACCATCCTTATTCTTGATTGTAGCATCGGCAGCGTGCTTGAGGAGGTAACGAGCAGTATGCGGTGCTTCGTATTCAACGGCGTAGTGAAGTGGTGTTGATCCATTATCATCTAGAACATTAATGTCTGCGCCCCATTGGAGAAGTTTCTCACAAATAACTGTTGAGTCAAAGCCAGCTGCGAGATGTAATGGTGAAATGCCACCCTTGAACTTATGTGTAGCAAGATCTGGCCACTTTCTAAGAACTTCACCGAGTTTTCTAACATCACTCTCTTTGCATGCTTCTTGAAGCTGGCTCTGTGCTCTCTCGCGTTCCTGGAGGATTTCTATTGGCTTGCGGCCTTCCTTATCTTTGATGTTGTTGTTGGCCTTGATTTCAACGAGGAAGGAAATCATTTCTGTGGATTCCTTTGCAGCAGCGATGTGGAAAGCTGTGCGGCCATTGCCATCCTTCTGGTTTGGATCAGCACCGTTTTCGAACAACAATTTCATGATCTCGAGATTCTCGACGGTTGCAGCGACTGTGAATGGAGTGATTCTCTTGTTGCCATACTCATTGACAATGCTCTTCTTCTTCTCGATGAACTTCTTGACTTCATCGATGTTTTGGAGCATGATAGCATCGAAAATGTTTGTGATTTTTGTTGGCGGTGGCTGAACCTTTGGCTTATTGATAGCACGGACTGGAATTGGGTTCTCTGGGATTGTAAGTGGAGCGTTGATATCTTCTTCTTCTGTAACAAGTCCTTCAAACATTTCTTCATCGTTCTGTTTCGGCTTCTTTTCTTGTTTCTCTTGCTTCTCTTCCTTCTTTGGTTTTTCGACGACTTTCTTATCTTTGTTCTTCTTCTGTTTCTTCATTCCCTTCTCGGCCTTCTCCTTCTCCTGGGCCTCCTTGAATGCATTTGCGATTTTCTCCAACTCAGCCTGCTTCATGTAGTATTCAACTTGTGATCTGATGTTAGCGACTTCCTGGTTGAGACGCTTCTCAAGTGCAGCCCTCTCCTTGAGGAATGCGTGCTGCTGCTCCATGTAACTTTCGAAGAACTTGTGCTGGTCTGGGTTCTCGCCTAACTTGTTGAGAGCGTCTTCGTATCTTTTTCTAAGCGCATCGACTTTCTTTTGGAAAGTTTCTTCTTCCATCTGGAATTGGGCCTTAGATTCTTCAATCTTGGCGTTGCACTTCTCTTGGACTTCGGCAGCTCTCTCTGGGGCCTTTTCTATGTCTTCTTGAGATTTGGCGATGCTCTCACGAATATCTTTGAGCGCTGCTTCGTACTTCGCGCGTGTTGATTCGAGCTGTGCTTTATTGTAGCGGCGGAAAAGTTCAATTGATGAAGGTGGCTCGGTCTGAATGAAACCAGATTCAGGAACTGAAAGGGCTGATGCGAGATCTGGGCACTCTGGGGCCTTTAATACTGCCTGTCCAAGCTGTTCAGCTGTCATTGTTGTAAAAGAATCGACCACTTTTGTTGCATCTTTGTTTATCGCGTTAGATAAGTTTGTAAGAATGTATTTAACATTTGCTTCTGTAAATACCTCGGAAGAGTTCGTAATCGTGCGGGAAACGAATTCTATTGGAAGCTTATAATAATTGGCTTGTGAAAGGAAGCAGAAAATCATATCACTGACTGTCTGTTCGAGAGCTGTGGTATCCTCTTGGGATTTTAGCAAGTCTGAGATCTTTGCAAGATGGTTCTGTACTGATGTAGTCAAAAGCGAAATAAAAAAAATGACAAGTCATGACAATTGTAAAACAAACAAGTCGTTGGTTATTTTTAGAGCAAAACCAATGTGAAATCTGAATAGTTGAACTCTTTGTTTACCATTTGAAACTCCTTGTGCAACAAAAATGGAAAATATTCTTTGAAATTTATGTAATTTTTATGTAAATCAGCTTCATATGTTTTAACATCTATTTTCAAAGCATTTTTATTAGTTGTTTTTCCGATTTTATTTTTAAAAATGCTTTGAAATTGGTTTTTTTGCAAGAAAAAAGTTATTTTTAAGGTTGCATCCTTTTTCTATTCTTAGAATTTAAATTAGTTTTAAAACTAATATTTGATGAGAATTGGACTGAGGAGGCAGATAGCTGCTTAATTTCAGAATGAGTTTATAAACGTTTTCGATTTTGATAAATGTTATATTAGCTCTTATTCTTTATAATTTAAACTAAGCACATGGAAGGCTATTGATAGGTCAATTATCAGGTTACAGTCCAAAATCAAATTCTCGATTTAAATTTGGTTATTGTTAAGCTATGCAGTGCACCCCATATATAGCAGATTTCAATGAGATAAAGGCCCTTGATCGCAGAAACAAAGTAGGTCGCTAAGCAAAAAGTGACTGAGATTTTTTTATAATGAGTGCCAAGAATTTTATCCTTGTAATGTCCGGCAAAGGCGGTGTTGGTAAATCAACAACCGCAGCGAACATTGCACGTGCCTATGCAGCCAAATACGGAAAAGTCGGTCTTTTGGACCTCGATCTCACTGGTCCTTCAATTCCAACACTTTTCGGCATCAAAGACAAAGAAATCAAGAACAGAAACGGAAAGATGGTTCCTCAGGTTGTTGATGGTGTCCAAATCATGAGCCTCGGCTTGATGCTTGCTGATCCACACGATGCAGTCATCTGGAGAGGCCCAAAGAAGACATCAATGATCAACCAGTTCTTCCAACTCGTCGATTGGGACTGTGGCACAGTTATTGTTGATCTTCCACCAGGCACATCAGATGAACACTTATCGACATTCGAGATTTTGAACAGAAATGCATACTCTTACTCCGTCGTTATCGTTACAACACCTAACGTTCTTGCTGTTGCCGATGTGCGTAAGGGAATTAACCTTTGTCTCAAAGTTAATGCAACAATTGTTGGCATTATAGAGAATTTCTGTGGCGTTGTTTGCCCATGCTGCAACGAAGTCTCACCATTACTCGGTGACAAAGCTGCCGATATCATGAGTAACGAGCTTAATCTCGAAATCTTAGCTAAGATTCCATTCATGCCACAGGCAGCTTCTGCAGCCGATAAAGGTGAGAAGAATGATGTAATGCTTTCATTCTTTAATGATGTTATTGATAAGATCGCTCCACCTTTACAAGCACCACAGCTTGTTTCCGAATAAAGATAAATAGATAGTACAGATATTCAATTACTTGGAAATATTATATATCATATAATATATTATCAAACATTTAATAAAACACAAACAAAATAAATAAAGACATTGATGCAGCAAAGCCAGATGTATAATTAAAATGAAACAATTTCGATATTATTGTTGATCAGTCGAATTTGTTGATTCCTCTGACTTTTTTTCTTGATTTTCCTGTTCTTTCTTCTTCTGTTCTTCCCACTTTTCAACCATTTCGATCGAACTTTCTGTTAGCATTTGAACTGAAGGGAATTTAAACTTTCTTCTGAATAATTTCATTTCTTTTTCAGTAAATCCTTTCTTGGCTATTTTGAGACGTGTTGCGAACTCTGGAATCAACTGAATAACAAGCAAATCGTATTCCTTTTTAACTTCTTGTAATTGCGCCCGTCTTTGTGCAAGTTTTATCTGTGATGGAATAGCTCTCGAAGGATATGGTTGATGTATAAAGGCAGGAACCCCACCTTTCGATAGAGTTTTCATATCTTGATCAATTTTAGTTAATTTAAGTGGATTTTGGAATTCTTTCAAATCGTTAATTACTTTTTTATGTTTTTCGTTTAATTTTAATATCACATCTTCGAGTCTTTTAATTTCTTCTGTTAAAACTTTGGATGAGAAAAATGATGTTTGATTTTGGTTCGGAGATGACATGAAATCTATATTTGTTCTCTTTACAGACGTCGCTGTAGTAGGGAATGAATGAAGTAATTGAGCTGTCTCAATATAACGTACAGCATCATTTTGATGAGAATTAAATTCATCCTTCAATTCCAGTAGCAGAGACAATAGGTAAACTTCTGGTTCCGCGAATTTGTCGTTAAGAATGCGTCTCAAATTTTCCTTAAGATAATGAACTTGATTATTAAGTAAATTCAGCTTCTGAGACAATCGCGTGTACTCGTATTTGCTTTTTGGCATGTTTTTGAGCGCTGGAAGGATTTTGTTTGCGTATGTTAAATTAAGACTCCCGAACTGTGACATGCAAAATGAAAAAATAATAATGGACATAGAACATATTCATACATTTATACCTATTCGTTAATGAATGGAACAATAATCTTTCATATTTGAGATTTGTCAAAAAAAGGATTTTTTCTTTTAAAGCAAAACTATTTAACATTCGAATAGGACTAGGTTTTTAATGATGGTAGCTAAAGTTTTTGTTTTAATAATGTTGATTTTTATAATTTTTATGATATTTAATAAATAGTATTGCTATTGAAGCTCACAGCAATTTTTAAGAGTTTTCACAAAGATTTTGTTCTTTATTAAATGCCATTTCATAATTATTCACAATTTTTAAGTAGAGACCCAAATCATTTCTTTTAATCGATAATTAAAAGATTTTTTTCATGAACATTAACATATTGTTTGTGATACTTTTGTTTTTCGAATTTCTACCTTCAACTCAATTATTTTGTTGATAAAACTTATAAGATGTATTCCACATGATGTAGGGAGTGTACCTTATGAAGGACTAAGCATGATTAACTTTAAAGATTGGTAATGTTATGAAAAATCTTTCATATATATATAATTTTGTCGGCAAATGACAAATATTTTGAAACAAAACTTCAACATTTAATATTTTGCCATGTTGATGGATCGCGCATTATTAAAAGATAATATCGGGAATAACATTAAATGTAAAAATAACATCGTGTATCTTTTTGAACTTTTAAAATGTCTGATATCTATATTTACCGGCAATATGTTGTTGTGGGTGAGAAAAATAAACGTATGTTAACTATCAAACCAAATATTCGAAGAAATTAACTATGATATCTATCATAAAAACCCATCAAAATGTTACAAAACACTAATCATACTAATCCCCGCTAAAAATACATATATATTACCTTTGCATTATTATCTCTCCATAATTTTCTCATTTAATCGCCTAATTTTCATTGATAAAGCAACTGCATATAAGTATATCCAAACAAAATACAAAGATATGAGATATTGTGTCATTTGACGGCAAATGACATATGCAACATAAAGAAAATATATTCATAATGAATAGTGTTGGTTTATCTTTCACTTTATTTTTCTATCCACAAATTGACGTCAAAAATAAATGTTGAGAACATTCTGTCAAATTTTTTTGTTATTATCAGTCGCCGAATCAAGGAGAATTCGTTCGAAATACCCACACACTATCGAAGTTGAGCCCGTGCGTAGATGCTACCACTCACGCAAATTGCCGCCAGCACAGAATGATTGGTGGTCACACGATTTCTTAAATCAATCATACAGTTTTCCATCGTATCCACATAGTGGAGCAATATATGCTAAAAAGCCAGCAATCTATTTATATCCAACAAAGGAAATCAACATTTCAGTTGGTGTTGAGTTGGATCAGAAGCAGTTCACAGCAGTTGTCCCAGAGTTCGATTCTGGAACGAAGTGGAATATCATCACGAAGCCAGGCGGGGAAATCATTCACCGCAACAAGAAAATCTCATACCTCTTCTGGGAGGCGAAGTCATCGATGAAGGCAGACTTCAAAGATCGATTCGTCGTCAAGCGGGGCGAATTCCTCGAGAAGTCACTCACGGCTCTCAACTTGAACGATCGCGAGAAGTTTGACTTCATCATGTACTAGCTTCCGACATTCAACAAACTCGGCGATGTTTTCTGCTCTTTCCAGCTCGGCAACTACTGCAAGGCTCACCCTCTCAGTTTCTCTGTTGCGCCAGACAGCGTCATCAGAGTCTTCATCGAGCTTCGCAAGGCTAAGCCATCCGATGTCCACAAGAGAGTGCAGAAGCTTTCACGTGTCGAGGGCAAAGGATTCACAGTTGTCGAGTGGGGCGGAACAATCGTTCTCTCTAAGCGCTACAGCGCAATCCTTCTCAAGTGAGAACGCGAATTTAAATGATTTTTCATTTAATTGAAGTTTATTTTAATGATATGTTATTTCAAAAATCATAATTTTTTACTATATTTGATGTTTTATTGTAGAGTATTCAGGATTCTGAAACCCTGTCAATAGAATATCTTGTTCTTTTGCGAAATATGTTCAAAAATTATCATTATTTTGATTTTGGAACAAATTGCTGAGTAAAATATACTCAAAAAGATTAGTATAAGCATGTTATAAGCTATTTTCGTTATAACAATGAGATATTTTCAGTTCATTGGAATTAACATTCTTTCAACATTGTAGCCATAAAAATAGCGTGGTATATGTAAGTGCTTTTTATTTCTAAGATATAAACAGGTTTCTAAAACATTAATGAAATTTTCATTAATTCATATTCTTTTGATTACTCAATAGCCTGTACACTAGCGATTTGAAAGGCTGAAAATTTCCTCACAACACTCAAATAATATTGATATGATATTGAATTCTTGTCTAAAAAATATTTGCACAATGTGTACCCCAGGGTATTTGATAGCCCAAACATTTCCTTCAACATTATGTTTTTTAAAAAAATTAACATATATTTTTGTCACATTCCTGCACTGTTCTATTCTCAGCCATTATATGAAAAATCACCACATCAAAAGCAAGAGAAACACATATATATTAAATTTTGAAATTCAATATTAACAGATAATCATCACAACTAAAACAAAGCATAACTACATCAATCTTAAGCGATATCTATATGAAAGAAGTGAGGTATCTATTTTTGATAAATATTTAAAAAATATTTTTAACAGATGCTCATCACAATGTAACAATTATATATCTTCAAAAATTGCAAGCGACGCCTCTATAAAAGAAGTGAAAGAATCATTTTTGATTAATATTTTAAAAATGTTTTTAATATATTATCACCACAACTAAACAGTGAAATATCCTCGAAAAATCCAAGCGATATTTCTATGAAAGAAGTGAGGGAATCATTCTCGATTAAAATTTTAAACATATTGTCAACAGATACTCACCACAATGAAATAGTGAAATATCCTCAAAAATCGCAAGCGATATCTCTATAAAAGAAGTGAGAGAAGCAAATATGAATAATATGAAAATAATATGTTAACAGGTAAACACCACATCCAAGGAGTGATATATCATTAGCGAGTTCCCGCGATTCCAGAAATCAAGTTGTGGGTCACCAGCAAACAAAAGAATATTCACGACGATATGGGCAGTTTTGACATTCCGGTTTAGATGTTCCTTAACCTTTATCTTCAAGGCGCTAAGACATGGAAACCATATTGGGTTGAAATCCGTGATAATTTCTTAGATATTTCAGTTGAATATGGCAAGGAAGCTTTCACATCCTACCATATCGGAGTATTAAAGGTCCGCCCTTCAAAGGATTTCCCGGATCGTCCAGATGTCCTCGAATTTTACGACGGAGATGGCCTTACGCAAGTCCATTTTTGGGTATTCACTTATGACCCATTCGATATCCTTGAATTTTTCAAGGGAATCTGCGCCTCTTACAAGAACTGGCGTGAAAATATTCAGCGTGAAAATACACCACAACACTTTACATGCGAAGTTAAGCCACCGGGCTTTTTCAGTGCAAACGTCGAATGGAAAGTATCTCAAGACAGAATTTCAATAGCAAAGAGTGGCCGCGAAGAGTCATTTATCCTCCTTAAAGATTTAGTTTCAATTACTCCTTCTGCAAGCTCATCCAAGCCAAATGCATTCAAATACTCTCTTAAGAATGGTGGCGAGAAAGATGAGCACCGCTGCCTCACTCTTGCTAATATGAAGCAGCTTCTCGACGCTATCTATACAAACACTTTCATTATCAAATCTGCCTCAGAAGGCGCTCAAGCCCCACCTGAGTAATTCTAACCATTGGCACTATTTTGAATGGTATTTAAATTTCGAAATTTTATATCCAATATTAAAACAAGAAAGTTGAAGTTTTTAAATTTTTTATACATTTTATACATTATCCATTGATGATACTTCAGATAACAAACAAGCAACTCAAGTATTTATTATTTTGATAAATTGAATTTGCTTGTTGATATTTTTTGAACGAATTCAAAATATTTCATTGAAGAAAACAAAAGGTTATTAATTTGTATTGATGTGACAATTTTGCTTTTGAATATAGAGTATGTGTAGTGTATTTCGAGTAAGTTTTGTTGATTTTTTTTTTCATAAATAAACATTTTAATAGAAACACAAGATCAAGATATTATAATACTAAAATTCTAATATGCATCACGTGAAGTTATGTGATTGTTGATCTAACAACCATTCTTCCTGCAAAACCTTGTTTCGAATTGATATCAAAATTATGCTTACAGCAAGGATAACTGCTGTAGCTGTGATTGCTGCGAACAGTATAATGAGCTGATTACGAACTGGGATTGGTTGTGGAACTTTTTGCGGTGATGTTGGCTTGAAATCGCATTCTTGGATGTAATACAGCGATGTACGGTACGCCTCGGTTTCGCCAACTCCGGATGCATTGTAAACAGGAGCTTCACGTCTCAAACCAATTTCGGACATTTTATCAACGCATGAAGTTCTAATATTGAGAGTAAAGTTTGTTTGACCGCTTCTCTCTAAGTTGGGGCCACTGAGAACATTTCTTGAGAATTCAGAATTGACAATTGTGAAAACCGCGTCTTTTTGGCCTTGTATTGCAGTAAATGCTGCTTGCACAGTATTGTTCTGTACTGCAATGCGATTCAATGTGATTGATCGTGATTTAAACATCATAAATCCAGTTTCTGCTGTGTTTTGGCAAAACATCGAGAATAAAAGCATCGCTGTGTTAGAATCAATGATTCCAACGAACGTTGCGTCGCCTTTGAATGTGTTATGCGTAGAATTAACACCATTAACAATAGTGAAATCCCTTAATAACGAAAGGACATTATCACCTTTATTGGAGTTTACTGGACAGTTATATATGGACACCAACTTCGTTGTCACAGATGAACTCGCTTTAGTGTTATAGACAGCAACTGCGTGGTGAGCTGAAGAAGCACAACATCTCGTGAAACATGATTTAAGGAGCAATGGCTGTGGACCACCGGCAAATATAGCGCCTCCCCTATCAGCAGAACAGTCTTTGAAGGTTGATTCTTGTATGTGAATTATTGGATACATATCTTGAGGGAATGGAACGGAGATCGCACCGCCGTTCTCGGCCGTAGTGCAGTCGCTGAATATACACCGAGTGATGTTTAGTGACTTATCGTTCTCGAATTTATATCCAGTTGTGAAATTTTGGCCGTATAAGCTTATTGCATTGAGGGAGATGACGGAATCCAAGAATTTATTGAACTTGGAATTCACAAATTGCAAATTTTCGATGTGTGTCGATGATCGATAAAAATTCGAGAAAAACTTTTGCGCTTGGACCCTCGAAAATTGGACATTTTGCGGATTGGTCGATTTTGAGATAGAAAAAAGCGGCGAATAACTAAAAGAAGAAATAACCAGCGATGAAAAGCTGTGATTCATTTTGTTTTTGAAAAAATGCGGTTTCGATTTGATAATAAAATTTTAGAAAATAAATATTAAAAACTGCGTCTCTATGATATATAATCCAAGAAAATAGTTGTAATTAAACAAAAATAGCAAAGATTTGATTTGATTATGAAAATTCATGAACTCAAATGATATTAGCCGCTTCTTGATGATTTACAATTAAGTTCATTGCAATTTCCCTTTCATACGACAATAGTAACACTGATAATTGATGCTTTTTTTGATTCAATAGAATTATAATCAATTTAAATATCTTGTTACTGTGGGATTTGGAATCAATAAGCACATGAAGAGTTTGGTTTTCATATTCAGATGACTTGAATGAATTATGATGGCCGACTTTAGATCTTGTTGCTTAAATATCGGGAATGATGAGGATGGCAATAATCAGAATATGTTTTCCATTTTTTGCTTGTATTTTTTAGCAATGTATAATCCTTTTTCTTTCAGTTCACAGAATTTCGTTTTTAGGTCTTCAATTTCATTTTTAAGATTATTGTCGATTGTTTTATTTTCAGCAACTATATCTTGAATTTTTTTGATGACTTGAGAAGACTTTATTATTGTAACATGAAGCGATGCAACTGGGTCTGATAATGCCGCACATTCCAGTAGTTCAAGATCTCTATTAAGCAAAGCAAGTCTTATCAATGATTCCTTACGAAAAGCATGATGTATGTTTTTCACAATATCCATATATTTCAACTTAGCATTTTCTATATCTCTGCTATATTCGCTTTCAAAAGCATCTATAAACTCGTTTCTGGCAATTTTCTCGTTTTCAATAATAGCAGCATTTTTGTCTTCATTAGTAGCATAATTTTGTTCTTCGTCTTCTTCTTCATTAATAGCATAATTTTGTTCTTCATCTTCTTCTTGATTACTATCATCAATTTGTTCTTCATCATCTTCTTCTTCATTAGTAGCATAATTTTGTTCATCATCTTCTTCTTGATTACAATCATCAATTTGTTCTTTATTTTTGGTTGGAAGTTTGTCCATTAAATTTTGGAAGGAAGCTTTGATGTTGTTACTGTTATTAAAAACTTTTTCCACCAGAATTTTAAGTGCTCTATATCTATCTCGAGGGGTTCCAATTCCTGTCCATAAAGCATTAACAAGTTTAAGAATCGCATCGTAGTCATCCTTTTCTGCTTTTCGTTCTAAGGCAGAGATTTTGGGACTGATTGTCATTTCCCATTTATTTGAGTTAATTGAGCAATTATAATAATACTCTGTAGCTACCTTTTGAGCCTCAAAATACTTATCCACATCAGCTTTGAAATTTTCGCCAATTTTTTTGATTTGTTCGTTACTCGAGTTTTTGCAATATTCAATTAACTCTTCAACAATCTTTTGAGAACTTGGACGATTTGTAGGTTCTTTAACTAAACATTTCCTAATTAATTCAATAAATTCATAACGATCATATTCCTTTGTGTTAACCATTTTCATCAAGACATCACTACTCCATGAATCAAATTCTTTCTTTTTATCTTCATCTAGCTGACGGTTAAAGAGAGTTTTTCCATATTCCCATATATCACACAAATAATCATATTGTCGACCAGTGGTTTCAGGCGCCTTTTTCGATTTTTCCTGTTTTGTTTTGTTTTCGTCATCATCTCTTCGAGCATTTTTAAGAAAGTATTTCCAAGTCGTTTTTTCCATATTCCTTACGATTAAATTGTTTTGATGGAAATGAAGCAATTGAAATGCCAAATCTTTTGCAAATATAAGCAATTCATTATCCCCATCATTCTCTGGCTGCTTTTGAGTAGATATGACTAAGCATTTCGTATTATCTTGAGACGTAAATTTTTTGCCCAGACCTTCATGAATAGATTCAAGTCCACGTTTAATATCTGTATGTAATACTCTATACCCAACAATTGGGTTGATGGATCTAGGGTGATAGTAACCTAAATATAAAGTATCTAGCATTCTAAATAATCTATTTAGGTTTTCAAACACAATGACTGCATATTGATTATCTGTTTTCGTAATATCGATATCTCCCAGTAGCAATTTGCTGGATTTGGTTGTTTGTGTGGTATTCTCATTATTTTCAGTATCGTTATCATTGTTTTGGCATTTTATTATCTTCAAAATGTCAAATGTCGATCTAATTACTATATCTTGCTTTTCGGCCTTGAAAGTGCTTTCATTGGATGGATTCATCATTCTTGTTGGACAAAAATAAGGTTATTGTAAAATCTTACATGTCAAAAAATGATCAAAATAAATTTGATGAAAGAAAGTTTAAAACTATACTAAATTAACATAATCCGGATTCGTCAATCATTCCTATAGCAATATATGCTTGTTTCTTCAATAATACTAAGAGAGCATCAATAATTTCTTGTCCCTCATAAGATTTTCCTTCTACGAATTCATCATTCATTCCTGTAAATGTGCTTTGTGTTAACTGCTTAATGATGTTAACCATATTTGCCTGTGCCTTATCACCTTTAGAAGATGATCCTCCTGAAACGATCTTTAGCTTATCTTCGACACCTTTTAATAGATTCTCGTCCTCGCTTAGCTTCTTCTTGTAGTGTTGAGTTTCAGCTAATGCATCATTATACTGTTTCTTTGATTCGTTGCTTGTTGATGATTTTTGGCGCGCCTTTTCAACTTGTTTTGTTAATGTCTCGAGTTCTGAGTCTGCAACTTTGAGTTGAGCAACCATTGTAGCAACAGCTCTTGCAATTGCATCAGGGCTTTCTAACTTAGCATCAGTTAACTTCGATAAGTGAGATTTGATGCTCTGTTCAACTTCCTTAACAACTTCATCATTCGCTGGAGATGAATTATCTTCAACAACATCCTCAACGACTTTCTTCTTCTCAGGAATCACAGGAGGCCTTGAAGAAATGACTTGTTTTGGCTCTTCAACTGGTTCTGGCTGTTTTTGAGGTGATGAAGAAGTCTTTTCTTCATTCTGAGATACTTCTTCCTTAGGAGTATCAGTTGCTTCTGATTCTTCTTGCCTTTGTCTCTCTTCTTCCTCTTTCTGTCTCTTTTTTGCTAAAATGAGTGGTATTCCTGCTGTGGCAAATGGAGAAGCGTGTCCAATCTTCTTAAATTTGGCAATTTTTGCGGCAAATGAATCATCTGATGGCTCAGATTGTTCTGTGTTAGCTTCAGAGTTACCACTTTCTTGCGCATCAGATGCAGTGTCTGTTTTATCCTTTTCTTCGTCTTTTGTTGAAACGTCAGATTTTTCTTTTTCTTCAACAGCTTCTTGAACTTTTGATGGCTGCGCTGGTTCTGGTTCCTTAACAGCTTCTTGTTTTACAGGAGATTCTTGAGAAACTGGATGATAAGGTTTCTTTGAATCGTCTTTGAACTTTGCATTTAGGATGGTGACTATGAACACAAGTGGCTTGTTCGGAACCCATGATTCTTTAGATCCAGATGATGTCGTAACCATACTTTCTGGAACAAAAACAACTCTTGTTGATCCGGTAGACATTCCTTTGATCCCGTTAAATAAACCGACAGGAATCTCTTCAGGCGATACTGTGGTTTTCGCACCATCAACAGAATTTAATAAATTGCCAATTTTTGGAAAAGAATCAACCGGATATGCAGAGTAAGCCATTTTCACTACATCACCCTGAGAGAGATCTGGGCCTGGTTTTTGGAATGCGTCGTAGAAAGATACTGTTTTTATCGATGTGCAAGATAAATATAACCCAATTTGAGCTGTAACGAAGTTTGCTGTAGGAACATCTGCAAATTGGGCAATCATTTGCTTCTTCTCGTCTTTGAAATATCCATAAACTTCTTTTTGCAGATTCCAATTGATTTTGGTCGTGATTTGTAAATCAATTAACGGATGCGCTCCTGGCTTCGTAATGATTAGCTTGAGAACTCGAAATTGATTCATGATTAGCAAATTAAAATTGCCCTGCGACTTGTTTTCGCGCGTGGACGGAATGTACTCGAACACCTGCACTGGCTGGTTAAATATTTCCAGCCCAGCATTCGATAGTTTACGTGCACTACTCATTTTATATTGTTAAAAACTGCCAATATAAAAAATTTAAAATGATTTTGGTGGATTGATCACAGCGCGTGGAGGATATTGTTGCTTGGACCTTTGACTCTCACTGGGCTGGGAGACAGTGTTCTTTCTCCGAAATATTATATTTTTGATACCTGAGGTCCTGATACTTATGAGCTAAAAATATATTTGAATGCCTTTCTATTTTTAGCTACTATGCCTCGCGTTAATGATATTTTATATGAAAAGAAAAATAATTCCGTATGATGTCTTTTACATAATTATCATGTTTTTAAAAATCGTATTATTATTTTGACATGTAATTTTTAAAAATGACATGTAAATAAAACTAAAAATCGATTTTTCTCGACAATTTCTCAACCAATTCTCATTTTTTCCTTATGAAATAATTTTATTATCCTTTGTTGAGTATTAGTAATAGATAAATTTGAAGCGAAAAAATATTTGACACATAAAAACGAAATCTGATATGTAAAAATCGATTTTGTGATTGACTCCATTTTTTGGGATTTAGCGGCCAAAATTGGTGAATATAGAATATCATATGTGCGATATATACAGATGCCTTTAGTTACCCGACCAAACGGTTAGAGGCACTTTTTGTATCAATTTTTTGACACTTATCATCTGTATATGACTGAAATTGTGTTAGCAATGATATATTAAATTTTTAAAATTGAAATAATTTGTAAAGTTTGGATTTGTTTTGAATTTTGCCTTCCATTTTTGATTATATTCTTGGTCAATCAAGTTTAAGCTATTCAAGTGCATTCACAGCCGGGCAGAACTGTCTTCTAATAATACATTTTTAACTCATAAAAGTAAATAAGAAAATACCTATATTTTTAAATATCATTTTATATACTACTGACACATCACTGAATGGAATACAATGATATGTATATACCATCTACTGTCATTTTGTTGATTTAATTTGTAACATAAGCGACAATAGTAATATCCAATCGTATAGTGTGTATTCCTATCGTCACTAAAGCATACTGATCATACTGGCAATGTTGTCTGTGGACACTCGAGGTCAATACACCTTTTCGATTTTTCTTTTCAATTTCTCGATGAAATGATAATTTTTATTGAGAAAATAAATTTTCTATTCATAGTATAGTTATATGAACAGTATTTTATATATTTGACATATATAGATTGAAAATATGATAAAATCGATTTTCTCCATATTTTCTCGATCAACTACTCACTTTTATTTGAAAAATAGATATAAAATACTATAGAGGATATAATATCAAGAAACAAAAAAATATGAAAACAAATTTTGCCAGAAAAAAAAATAAATGAGTTACATAGATTCAGCAGTCAGGCCATGGATCGAAAGTTATGTCATCGAAAACCAAATTGAGTCGGAAAAGAAGATATTTTCTAACTATGTCTGCGGAGCATTAAACAAAAAAGTTGCTCCTGAAAAATTAGCAAATGATTTGGCTGAAATTATGCCTGAATCACAAAAATTTGTCTCTTCGCTTATGTCATTTATAGAAACATGCAAAACATCACAGAAAAACGCACAAACAGCGATTAATAAAGATTCATCATCTAACCAAACTCATTCAGTGAACGAAGCTATTGAAAAAACAGAGAAAAATGAACACAATGCTGAAGAAGTCGAAGAAAAAAGTTCTAAGTCATCATCATCAAAATCTTCAAGGAAATCAAGTTCAAAATCCAAAGAATCCAAGAAAGATAAGAAGAAGAATAAAAAGAAATCCAAGGGAAGATCCAGTTCCTCGTCTGATGAAAATTATTCTGATGAATATTCAGATGGATCTGAATCTTCATCAAGCTCTGAGCAAGAGGACAGAAAACCAAAGAAGAGCGAATCAAAAGCAAAGAAGACCTCTGAAATAACCAAATCTTCCTCAAAAATAAAGTCAAAATCTAAAAAAACAAAGAAAGCATCAGAATCCGAGTCATCAGACGAAGATTATTATTACTCTGATTCACGTTCATCTTCGGAATCTGATTCAGATGACAAGAGCCATAAAAAGAAGAAATCTGACTCGAAAAAGTCCGAAAAGGAAACAAAGAAGTCATCATCGAAGGATAAAAAGGATAAGCACAAAGAAAAATCATCAAAGCATAAAAAATCGAAATCATCAGGTTCTTCATCAAAATCAGAGCACAAATCACATAGATCAAAACATGATAAACCGAAGAGGGCGATCAAAGAGTACTCCTCTTCATCATCAGAAAGTGAAGATGTTCCTGTTAAGCACCATAAATCTAATTTCAAGAGTCCAATTCCTTCAAGACCACCAAAGAAGACAAAGTTAGCTCCAGCGACTAAACAAACAAGATTCATTATCGCAGTATGTGGTATTGACAAGTCTAAATTCACCATTCCTAAGCTGTATAACAATTTCGTGAAATTCGGTGCTATTAAATGTGTTCAAGTTATTCGTTACCTAAGCATTGGATTGATAGAGTATTATCATGCAGAACACGCATATGCAGCAATGACTGCTAAAAGCCATGGCCTCGGAGACTACATAAGCGTTACTCTTGCAGAAGGAATTGATGAAAATATGTTTAATCAGACAACTATTAAACAGCCTGAAGAAAATGCTGATGACAAAGCAATGATTTTATCGAGCTCATCATCCGAGTATGAATCAGATGAGTAAATATAAGTGTTTGATAATAGAAATAAACCAAATTATATATATATGAAAGATCATTTCTTTAGTATTCTCATCAAATATTCCTGTAAAAATATATAAATAATAATAGAAAATATATAAAAAACTAAAATTACTCGAGCCACTTTGATTTTCCAACAATTGGAATACGAATCAAGTTGACTGATGCAATTCCGCATTTCGGGCAGTCGTCCAGGAGAATATCCTCGACGATCTTCTTTTCTTCTGGTGTGAGTTTGTTGCCCTTGAAGGAGTTGAGAATTTCCTGGTTCTTGAGAGATAATGTATCATATGCTGCATTCTTGATGCATGAAGCATGGAAAGTGTGTCCGCATGGGAATGCGTATGCTGGATCCATTCCGATTACCTTTCCGCACTCAGCGCATCTCTCCGAAGCCTGCGGGATTGCGTCACCCCACTGGTTTATCAGTTCAAGGAATTCCGCTGACTCGGCGGCCTTCTTTCTCAAGTCCTTGATCTGCTGCCTTAAGTTCTGGAATTTCTCGACGAGCTTGGCCTGGCTTGGACCCTCTCCGTCCTTTTCCTCTTCATCGATGTGCGTGATCTGGTATTTCTTGCACAAATCTTGCTTGATTGGAGGTGGTGTCATTCTGATGAATCTCCTGATGTAGACTTCGCGCTTGTTGGATTCAGCATCGCGAGGAATCAAAGAAACAGCATAGACAGCCTTGGAGTACATCTTTGCCCTGAATGCAATATCAGCTGCAGAAACATATAAACCACGTCTAACGAGTTGCTCGTATGTCTCTGGAACGTTGTTGATATTGAAATCGAGATTGACGTCCTTAATCATCTTGTGGAGCTCTTCGTCTTTGTATGTGCTTGATTCATCGTTAGCCAATGCCAACTGCCACATGGCGATGTCGATGCTTGAGAGCTTGGACTTAGAACTTGCGATTTCTTTAATGATTGCGAGGCACATCTTTGTTGAGAGTCTTCCTGGGAAGTATGGCATTGAGAAGTTCATGACGTTCAAAACTTTGGTGTCTTTAATGTCCTTAGACATGCAGTGCTGTTCAACGACCTCTCTGTATCTCATGATCAAAGCTGGGAGTCTTTCTTGGTCAGCGAGCTTAAGCAATGTGTCTAAAGCACTGACAATAGTGAGTTTCTGCTTGTCATCGAGGCCTGGATCTGTCAATAACTTTGTAACTTCCTTCTTTCTCTCGTTGGAAATCATTCCAGCGATTTCCTCTCTTCTCTCCTTCTTCAAGCTTGGATTGAAGAGAATAGCGATAGCTTCCTTGAAGTTTGTTGGGTTCTCACGAAGGAGCTTTGATGCTTCCTCTCTCCTCGCAGGAACAAGTGGCTCTGTGACTTCCATTTGCTCGTTTGGATGCAGCATCAAACCGTCCTTGATGGCGCTGATGATGTGGGCATCGTGGTCGGCCTGGCTGTATGCTTTCTCAAGGAGAAGAGCAACAGCCGTCTCTGTATCACCAAGAGAGTTGATAACACTATTATCTCTTAATTTGTCGCCAGCACGAGAGAATTCACGAAGACGAAGCAGGTGCGCGAGTGATGCAAGCATGTCGAACTTTCCTTTTGTATCAAATTGCCTCTGTGGCTTGAGATCGACTTTCTCGTCATTGTTTGTGCAAAGTGTGATGATGTTGAGCTCGTAGAGCAGAAATTCGAGGTAAATCTCGTGAACGGCGTCTTCACTGAGTGGAACACTTTCGTTGCCATCAACATTAGGCAAAGGAAGTTTGTTGAGAACGTTTGTCAGCATTTGAACGGCGCCCTTGAAATTGCTCTTTTCGAGCTGAACTGAGAGCATTTCAGCTAAAGTAACTCCTTCTGAGAGTTTCTCCTTTGCGATGGCGTCTTTCTTTACGTCTGAGATAAGAACGATTGGTTGAATTTCCTGTTCGTGTGTGAGATCGAGTTTGTAGAGGTGCGAAGTTGTAACGATCGAAAGAATGTTCTGTGTTTCGAAAATCGACTTGATTGGGTTTGAGAACGGGAATCTGAAGGCAATTTCGAGTGTCTTGAGATCGAAGCCGACGAGAACTGTTGGAGCTGCGATAATGAGGTGCTTTCTGCTCATTACAACAGGACGAGTCAACTGACAAAGGAAGATTTGTGGTTCGATTTGAATAACTGATTTGAGTTTCGAGAATGGGATATGTATTCCGCCAGCCTCCATTTGGAGTAACTGCGCTGGTGTGTAAACTCTAACATCTTCGTATGTAATCCATGCGACATATTTTTGGTTTGTAACAACAAATGATGGAACTGCGAACTTCTTCTCATTGAAGCGCTCGAGAGTAAGGAATAACTCAGGAGGCTGTGAAACATCGTTCCACTTAAGAATAACCAAATCGAGATAAGTTGCGACTAAAATGTAGCGTTGGCCATTAAATTCGAGGTGAGCGAGCGAAGATATTGGGGCCTTGTGTTGGAATATATGTAATTGGTTGTCTTTGATATTATTTCTTGAAATCGTGAAACTGAAGATTTGGCCGAATAGGGAACCGACGAGAAGAAGGAGGCTGTTTCCGTTATCCATCCACTCAAAAGACGTAGTTGTAAATGAAGAAATTTTTGGAAGAAGACGATTCTTGCCATCTGGCTCGATAAGCATTAATCCAACATTGTTATTGCTTGACAGAGATGCCAAGAAATAACCTTCTGCTGATGATGGGCAAAGAACTTCGATATTTTGTTCGAGATTTATTTCATCTGTCTTATTTCCTGATGTTCTCGTGACAGAGAAAAACAGGTTCTTGTTTGAGTTTACTGTGATCGAGTACGGACCATTTTGAACGAAGTGTGTCGTGTTTTTCGGAAACCTCATTACTTTTTCTATGGAAGGAACAGGTTGTGATCTGCTTCCGAGGATCCATCGTCTCTCTCCTGTGTAGATATCTGGTTCTTCTTTATCAGCAACCACCATTCGGTCACGTGACTGAAGAGAACGCATTTTTAAAAAATTGGTGGACAATAAAATAATCGTCGTCTTCCATTCATTTCTCAGTATTCAGCAATAGAATCAAAGAAATTTTCTCATAAATATAATATATGTATCATTCTCTACTTAAATATCAAATCAAAACTATATCAAAACTTCATTCTTCTGTTTGATTATTCTTTTATTTCACAAGCACATAGCTATATTTAAATATTAACACAAAATCGAAAAATAAAATTTTGTTTTATGGAGACTTCAATGATCATGAAACTTACTAAATATGAATAAGAATACAAAATGTTTACTACAATAATGTATATAAGTCTTTTGTATTATGTATAATATTTGAGAGCATGTTCATTTACTGATTATTTGTTGAGATAATTGAGTTTTTAATCTTCAACAAGTGTTTAAAAATGAAAATGCAAATTTGTTAATGAAATAAGATGCATATAGGAAATAGTGATTAATGAGCAATAAAAATAGGAAAAATATTTTTTTGAAAAATTGTCACTTTTCATTTTTTGAAATGGCACAACAAAACGCTCCTGTTGGTCCAGTTTCACTAGAATTAGGCACAAGGGTCTGCGACTATATAATAGGCCCAAAAATCGGTCAAGGAGCTTTCGGAGAAATTTATTGTGCGATTGATCAAAAAACAGGAATTCTCTGGGCATTGAAAACAGAGTCAAATCTTGTAAACAAGAAAGTTCTACCGTACGAATATCAAGTTCTCGACAAAATCCAGGAGTCACCACACTTCCCTCGCGTTGGCATGATGGGAACTGCCCCTGAATATTCGTTTTATTCGATGGAACTCCTTGGGCCGTCTATATCTCACATACTGAAATCTATCCCTGGCAGCAGATTTTCGTTCTCGACTGCTTTGAGAGCTTCTTATCATATGTTGAAATGTATTGAAGCTTTACACATATACGGATATGTTCATAGAGACATAAAACCGGGAAATATATTGACAAGGGAGGGTACAGACCATCCTTTATGTCTAATTGACTTCGGACTTGCGAGATCTTTCGTAAATTCAGAAACAGGAATGCATTTCATGCAGCGTGCGCCTTCTGGATTCAGAGGTACGCGTGCTTATGCCAGTTTACACGCTCACTATGGCGAAGATTTATCTCGTCGTGATGATGTAATCAGCTGGTTCTACTCATGCTATGAGTTTATTACAGGTCAGCTTCCTTGGAAGAAGTGCCAAGAAAACCTTCAATCGCAACAAATGAAAGAACATTTCGATCCAACTGATGGATTATCAGAGAAAGCGCCTGAACTCATCAAAGTTTGGCACCACATACTTACGCTGGATTTCTTCGATATGCCTAATTACGGATTATGTTACAGAGCGATTGCTGCTATATGCAAGAGAAATGGAATTAATCTGAATGATCCTTTTGATTGGGGAGCTTACTTGCACTCCCATAGACAGAAAGTTGCTCAATCACTCAAAAGTTTCGGTGACAAACTTAGCGGTCCTGTTCATGGCTATATTGTTCGTGCTATGCCTGGACAGTCCAATGCAAAGGGTCTCGACGATGTTGAGGGTGATGATGGGCAATGTAATATTGCTTAATTTTTTGTTTGTATTGTTTAAATATTTGTTTATAATTCATAAAATTATGTTAAACGAAATTTCAGTTTAAATTCCAATACCTTCAATGTGTATTACAGGAATACAATAGAATTTTTGCATAAGAGGAAATATCCCAATTGGAAAAATGTGAAATAACATAATTATTTCAAATAATGATTTGCAACAATATGTAGTATTAAAATAATAGGGATGCAAATCTGGAAGATATTTTGGAATTATCCTGATTTCCATTTTCGCAATCTTACAGACAAAATAACATTTTTTTTTATCATTTTTTGTCAAATAAATTATTTACTGGACAAAAATTCATGAGTTTTCATGTTTTTAAATCAGCAGCTCGTTATAGATTTAGGAGCACTATGTTTTCATGCAATTTCATCATCTTCATTGTGATTGTCACATTTTCACTGGAAATTTCGAGCCAAGAGCTTCCAGAAAAGTGAGCAAAATTGAATGAAAAGTGACGTTTCGGATGCAGGAAATTTGGTCTGCAAGATAATTCAAAAAGTTGATGAATATGATCCTTGTTATGTGAAGAATGCATATATCAATTGGAAGATATTGAGGGATTTCCGATAATCTGGAAAAAAGGTATACTAAAATCATTGTATTTTAGGGAGAATTATATAATTCTCCCAAAAAATGTCACATTTCGGTTCTTTTCAATTTTTCAAATTTAACTGGTTAAATTGAGAAGAATAACACGCAGAGCTTATGTGTGAACACTTGGAATCCTTTTTTTTAAAAAAGCATATTTGTGATTAGATTTACCTATTTATCATCGACAACAGCCTATTTTACGTTATAAAAATGCTATACAATAGGAATATAATATATTATAATGAGTAAAGCGCATCATGGCAAATCAATGTTTTTGATGCAAGATATATCTAATATTTTAATGAAATATAGACTTTGTTAGCTAATTCTTTAATATATCATGCACAACAGGATTTTGTACATTGGGGTTCAATAACTTAGCAAAAAGTTAATCCAGTGAGTTAAAAAACGAGTTTCGCCGACTTTGCGTATAAAAATTTAATTGCCCCTGACTGATCAATTCCAAAAATTTTGAAAACCGCGATTGTCACATCATGCATAGCGATGCATGGGCCCGCATTTCCCAAGCAACATAAATAATTCATGCGGAACCAACAAACGAAGCTTACTCTCAACTTTCCTTCTTAAGTCATTGCTACAGCATATTCAAGCCTATTTACGAATATACAACAAATATTGGTTTAATTTGGGCCATTGGAATCTATAGAAAATAATTTTTTGGATCAAATTATTTTGATTAAATATAAAACAAGCATTACATCGTTCAATTTAGCTGCATTTATATTACCTTATGATCTAAATACAGAATTCATGTTTTTGCTAATGTTATAAAATTAAATATCTTATTTCCAGAAGTTCATTTTTTATCTTCCAGATTTGCATCCCTAAAAATAATGATCATATGATTAAATAAATTTTTGAAAACTTTAAAATAAGCATGTCGTTTTCAATGAAAATAGGGCCTCCCGCGACAATGGTGTCTAGACACACTTTAGTTGGGGGAAAACCCTTGTAACCAGGTGTAAATATTATCAGTTTGAAAAAAATGTCGCCAATGAGCTTGAAAATCAAATCCTTGCATCTAGACAGATAATAAGTGTGATATAGCTAAAGTTGTATTTTTGGGAGAATTATATAATTCGATTCCAGGACCTGAAAAATAAAGCAAAAATGAGGAACCTTATTTCTCAATAACCTTTGTAAGTTTTTGTAAAATTTTTAAAATACGTTTTTAAGACGCAGAGCTTAGATTTTGAAGTTTTTAATTGACAGAATGCAAGTATTATTGATTTACAACAATGCTGTCACTCATAAAGGTGTTTCTTTAAAAGTGTATCTTAAGTCTACAATTATTTTATACGCAAAAAGTGACCATTTCCGCGTACCTAGATGAGAACCATAAAAGCGAAAAAAGACCGATAAAATTTATTCATTTCAAAATTTTGTGAGTCATTTTTGATTTTTGGCATTACCGGCAGCATTTATTGTAGATGCTATACCCAAATCAATCAAAAAAATCACATCATTTATGAAAATTTTCAGATTTTTAGGAAAAGAAAATATATGACTAAAAGAAACTGTTTGATATTTTTCTAATTGCAATTATAAAAAACGTTATCGATAATCCTTTTGAATATTTTCTATGAGTCCCTCAAAACCGGCGAATTAATTTGAAAACTTATTTTGAAAACTTCTTTTGCCCGACACTCCATTTCATATGGTTAACGCAATTTAGGTGATATTTTTTGATAAAAAACACATCTACATCATATGGGTGTTCCAATTATATCAAGAAATTTAAATTCAAAACTGAAAGAAAAAAAAAATTTAGATTTTTGATGACTGAAGAGGTCAAACCTGAAGTAGAATCTGTTTACTCTAATTTTAAAGCGGATTTTCCAGGTGTCCTTGAAGTCTCGCCTTCAGAGAGACTGAAGGAATGGCTTTATCAATACTACGCAAGAATCCAAACAGATACAAAACCACAGTTCCTTTTCTCAATCATTACATCTATTTTCATTTTCATACAGGTAATATTCCCGGCCCTGATGTTCCAGGCATTCTTACAGAAGCAGTCTTCTGTTATTGGATCAACAATTCGCTTCTTGTCTATTATTTGGGTCGGTGGTGCAACATTCGGTGGTTATGCACCGCAGATAACATCTTTAGTAACATCGATAATCACACTATTGATTTTTATTGCAATCACATATCGTGCTTACGTCTATTCCCGTCTGAAGTCCGTTAAACCTTTGGAAATCGCTTTGGTTTACGGTGTTTCAACATTTTTCTTACCAATTTTGATATCTTTCTCAACATCGACAATTGGAATTTCGATCGACCAACTCATTCATCAAGGATTCGACGGGCTGATGGTTAGCTCTGTTATAATTGCTATAGTTACATTTGCTTTGCAATCATATTTTGTTTTTGCATTCATCTCCCCAAGAGTCATGTTTATCAGAGATGTTTTGCTGATGTGGACACCAGAAAGCGCTGTTCTCATCCCTGTCACATCTGGAATTCTCGCAGCACTCTTTACTGCTGCATTAAACGATACTGGAATTGCAGCAACTGTTGAGCTTACAGTGATGGTTATTTACTCTATCTCTGTCGCAATCTATCTGTTCCTCGATAGCATGTTCCTTAATAAAGTGATTGGACATACATATTCCGCTTTATTAATCACCAACGGCACCGGCAACATCATCAATATTGTATCGCTTTACGTTAAGATCGACTACAACATCATTTTCTTCATAATCATTATCTTCGTTGTTCTTTCTTATTTAATCTTCCATTTCATTATGGTGAGATTCAGCCAAATGTCAATGGTAACCCTCGACTCTGCCTCACAAGATGAGTATTTCTACGGCCGAAGTGACAACCTCGCCCGCGATGTGAGAAGATCTCTCGATTTTTGTTCACCGGGTGTCTTCATGTTCACGCTCTACGACCAGTTCCTTGATGACGATATCAACCAGTGCACAGCGATGCTTTACATTTACACACGCGTTGTGTCAGCATTTCCGTCATACAAATACAAACTTGAGCAAGTCAACGAGAAGATCAAGCAGTCGAGGATGTCCTGCCGCAGGATGTTCAACTTCCAGATCAATCTTCTCCTTTCTCACAGAAATACAGCAGCAACATCACAAATCGTTAAAGCATTCGATGGCATCGATTCTCTCTCTAAGATTCTCGGAATGAACATTAGGAGGTTCTGGGAGAATGTCTTACACGGAAACACAGACACATTCTGGGCCAATATCTCGAATCTCAATTCTCTCACACAAGAATTGAACAAAGATTTGAACCAAATTATCAACGACTACGAAAACTGCCCAGAAGTCATTTCAATGGCTGTTAAACTTCACACGACACAGACATTCAACTTCAATGAAGCCAGAAGACTTAGATCTGACTTGGACCTTCTCGAGAAGGGTATTCCAGCCCACAAAGACAGAGCCTTGATGAATATGATGTCTCTTTTCCCAGCAGTCATGAACTCGATCTCTGATCTCACAAAGGAGATTGATATTGTCGGCAACGCTCTCAACAACGATGTTGACTTGAACGACATGTCAAAGAAGGAAGTTACATCAGATCTCATCAAGAACTCAAAGATTGGATCTTACGGATTGAAGATTTTGTATTTCGTCATTGTTGCTTTCGTTACAATTGGTTTCTTCATTTTGTACCTTATCATTTATAAGATGAGAGCATTCGATGAAATCCGCAACACATACGAGCTTTTCGTTGGCGCTAACACCCTCCTCCACTCTCTTTCTAGATACTTGTTTACAAACATCCTTCACGACGCTTATCAAGCACCAGGCACAGTTTTCAAGAATGACAATGCAACAATGCTCGACATTTCGCCATTCTGGTTCCCGAAGGGAATCGCCAAAGTCATTGATCCAACAGAAGATGATATTATGGCACTCAGCCAACAGATCAGAAAGGCACTTGAATCAATATCTATTTACATTGGCAAAGTTGATTCTTCACGTGCAGCACTTGATACGTTTATTAATAACTATAACAACTACAAGTTCAACCAGACATCACAGACAATCTCGGAATCAATCACATCATTCATTTTGTATGATGGCTATGATGAGAAATTCTTGAATACAACCTTCGCTGTTTATGGAAAGCTCAAATCCATTCTTTCTGATGTTGCTTCGAAGATAACATTCCTTGGAACAGTCAGTGATAACTTGAACTACTTAGTTTTGACTCTTTTGGTTTCATTCTTCTTGTACTCACTTCCAATGATGCTCATGTTCTTCAAGCTCACGATTCAGATGGAAGAAATCGCTGTTTGCTTCTCAACACTTCCATCTCCCGAGATTCGAAAGATGATTAATTCGGACAGCAAGGATGAAACAGAAGACATGTCTCTCCTTACAACAGCAAGTGTTAACAGTCTCAAGCGACCATTGTTTATCGGCGCGTTCCTTACTCTTCTTCCACAGGTTGTTCTCACATACGGTTTCTTCTTCATGTTGAAAGGTTTCATCTTGACTTCTGATAACTATGTAAGAAGTGGCGCTGTTCTCAAGACACCGATGTCAGACCTCAGAATGGCCTTCACCAGTGTTATTGTTGCCTTCCTCAACGCTTATCCAGTCTCCAAGATGGAAGCTAACATCGACCTCGTCAATCGATTGATGGCTTACAGGAATAATATGGTTGACGCTGCTCGTCTTTCCAACAGCTGGCAGATCCTCCTCAACGGACACCAGATCGATTCATGGATTGCCAAAGAAGACAGCTACAGATACTTATACGATCCTCTTCAGGAGAATGAAGATATGATTCCAATTGGCAAAGCAAACTGGGAGCGTCTCGCTTCATACAAGTACATGATGATGATCGATAACTTCATCTTTGTTTCCAAGCTGACAGCTCCAAACCAGACAACATCAAAGAGTAATGCAAACTACAACGCTTACTTCCTTTGGTGGGTCCACGACGCCGTCGAGAATAACTACTATGAAACAATCATGTCTGAGACATCTGGTGACTTAGAAAGTGGTGTTAACTTGATCCCAATGTTTGCTGCCCTTTATGTTATATTCACATTAATCTCTTTGGTCTATATCTGGTACCAGATCTGGTACTACACACACATGATCAAGTTTGCCATGCACATGCTCGTCCTCATCGATTTAGAAACAATCATGAGTGATCATCAGCTCCTCAACCTCATACAGTCAGGCCGCTCAATCATTTCCTCACATGATGCTTCATTCGACTACGCGGATCAGTTCTACCTCAACTACACTCCTGAGGGCATCTGCATTGTCGACAATAACCTCGACGTCATCGAATTCAACCCAACCTTCAGCCAGATGCTCCCAAGATGCGAGAACGTCAGAGAGATGGAGAATGATCAGCTGAGTATCGGCATCTTCAACATATTCGAGAACAAAGGTGACGTTAGATTCACATCAAACATCAGCACAACAAACAAGGATGGACAGCTATGCTACGCGAAGGTTGAAGTCATCGCGCTCAATGACACCCGCCCAATCTTACAGAACGAGAATATCACACCGACATCCTGCGCTTTGATCCTTCAGGACGTCTCTAAGTACATCGCCACAGAACAGAAGATCGTCCAGAAGCACAAAGAAATCACAAGCATGCTTCTCAAGATCCTTCCAGAGAACATCCTCAACGATTTACAGAACGGACAGGAGTCAGTCTCATTCACAGTCCACTCCATCTCTATCGGTGCCATCCAGATCAATGTCAAGCAAGAGATGGATGTCGCTCAGAAGTTCAAGTTCTATTCAACACTCTACAAGGCATTCGATGAGTTAATGGCTCAGTTCACGACACTGAACAAGCTCAAGACATTCAGTGGATGCTACACATACGCTGGTGGTCTGTTCATGTCCATCAACAAGCCCGAGAAGCACGCCGAAGATTCTGTGAGATTTGTTGTCGAACTTATCAGGCATTTGCCGAAGCTGAAAGAGGTATTGGAGACAGACTTCTCGCTGAAGATTGGCATCCACACTGGCGGCCCTGTCATCGCTGGTGTTTTATCTCCAGATTTCCCTGCTTTCCAGATTCTTGGTAATATTAATCAATTCACGGAGAAGATGATGAAAGTTTGCGAAGAAAATAAAATTAGGGTAACAAGAGCTGTCTACGAGTTGGTGTTCAGTGCTGGCTTCAAGATCACTGAAAACGAGCTAATGAAGATCGGAACAGAAACTGTACAGTCGTACACAATTGATATTAAATAAACCATGGTATTTTTTTGTTAAATCTTTCCTTTTTTTACTCCAAAGTTTTTATTCATATTTAACACGTTTTCATCATTGCTTTTCATTTTGCAGAGATAAAATAATGAAGAATGAAATCGATTTTTGAAATTTTTCTCTGAGATTTAAACAAATTTATATCTTTTTGTTGCTAAGATATGTGATAATTTAATTATTATGCATATATTGAATACACTATATCGTATCTAGTTATAATGAAACCATTTGATTTGAATGATTAGATTACTGAATAAAATCGATTTTATAAAGGAATGATTTTTTTAAAATAAATCATATTTTTCATTTATAAAAACAGAGTTTGTTGGTTATGGTATGCGCAATAGTATTAAAAATCGATTTTAGTTGTTGTCTATAACGCTAATGAATCAAAGTCGTTTAAATTGTAAGTTGATAATTGAATAGAATCAGATCCCTCGTTTAACAAAATTTCATTATCAAATTGCAGTCGAATTGTGTCAGTTTGCACTCCTTTATATGAACAAATCGAAAAAATATGAGACTATTTTTCATAAAATCTAGATTTTGTTAAATTTTAACAATCTTATATATATATGTTTTTGGTAAAGATTTAGAACAGTGGCTAAAATAATTCTGCTTGAATCCGTTTTTTTGAAGATTTTTTTTGAATGAAAAAAGTCATTTAAATTGAATGAAAATCCAACAAAATTGAATACTTTTATTATTTTTTCGTCGAAATTTTCTGATATTTGGAAACAGCATCAGATATTATGGTCAAATCCGTTTTCAAAAATCACGCGAATTTTGGGCGGTTTTGCTGCATTTTCAAATTTTCATTTTTTCGATGTTTTCGCTATAGCAGGTTATGAAACCATTAAATTTCAATAAAATTTTCAATCAACACATCAAATTAAAAAGTGACAATATTTTTAAAAATCATCAAATGTTGATTTCCACAGACTTATGTGACACCACGTTCAGTTGCACTGTCGAAGAATTAATGAATGGATACAATCTCAACGTTGTTTCAGACATCGCAGACCTCGAAACATCAATTGATACAAACAATGACATTCTCATAGATTATCCTGTATACGAGCTTAAATGGGACTTTTCTTCGCCTGTTGGGAACTACATCTTCATGACATTCAAAGACTTTTCGAACAATTTGAAATTCATCCAGAAAAAACTATTAAAGGGCAAAAAGCTCAATACATTCCAATCAGTTATCGATGAGATTACCAAATATTGCATTCATGATGACATGATTAATATCGAAAGATGTCGCAAATGTGGTTTCATTTGGTTGACTGAAGATACATATGCAGTCTGTCCAAAGAGACTCGGTAATCTCCTTGGAAGAGATGTAAGCTCAATCAATAAAACACTCAAAGAATATGGATTTATTACAGTCAAAAGTCGCTCTGATAGGGATGAAAACATAAAAAAGGTATTGAGAGAGTACTCTCTTGGCGAGCTCAAGCGTTGGTCAATCAGAACATGCACAAATAAGAGATTCAACAATAAATACAAATCCCTCAAGAGAATTTTTATAGACATTGATTCTAAAGTAATCAAGTATTAAAATTGAAGACCAAACTTTCATTTTCATGAATTTTATATTTTTCATTTTTTTGAATATTTTCCTTTCTGATTTAAAATTTTAAATTTTTATTGAATATAAATAACGCACTTCAATTTTCTTTCATGAAAATATGTGACGACGACTTTTCATAAAAATTAATTTTAAACAATGAACATATTGAAGAATCTCTATATTTATAAATGAAATCTAATGGTCAAGTTGCAGCTTGACTAAATCATAATAATGGCCTCTCTTTTCAACAAGTTGGTCGTGAGTTCCAGCTTCAACCATTTCTCCGGCATCGAAAACATAAATCATTTGAGCCTTCTTGGTTGTTCCGAGTTTGTGTGCGACGATGATTGATGTGCGGCCCTTCATGACATTCTCCAGAGCTGCTTGAATTTTCTTCTCTGAAAAGCATCGAGAGCTGCTGTTGCTTCATCTGTAATCAATATTTTTGGATCTTTGACAACAGCACGAGCAATATCAAGTCTCTGGCGCCGTCCACCACTCAAGTTCGATCCTTTCTCGCCAATGGCTGAATCATAACCGTTTGGAAGTTTACGAATAAACTTAACAGCATTTGCGACAATTGCTGCATTTTCAACTTCAGCATCTGTTGCATATGGAGCACCGTATTTGAGATTTTCGCGGACTGTGAATGTGAATAAAGAAGCGTCTTGCTGAACAACACCAATATTCCTGTACAAAAATGATGGAGAATAATCTTTAATGTTTCTCCCATCAATCAAAATTTGGCCTTCATTAACATCATAATACCTCAGCAATAACTGAAATATTGTATTCTTACCACTTCCTGAGTGTCCCACGAACGCAGCAATTTCACCAGACTTGACTTTGAAAGAGACATTCTTGAGGACCCAAGCATCTCTTGTTGGATATTTGAACCAGACATTCTTGAATTCTATATCACCAATAACTGTGTTCAGAACTAAACCTTGTGATGGATCTACTTTCTGTTCTGTGTGCTGCTTCCATCGCTCTTGTTTCTCTGTTCCATGTACCCATTAATATAGAAAGTTCGAAGCCTCCCATTCTTGTCGCTCTCATCAAAGCGAGAAGATCACCAGCATTGATTTTTGAGTTCATTGTAAGGAATCCTCCCAGCGAAAGAATCAAAGCCCATGTTCTGTGGTTGACAACACATCCATACTCCATCGCAATGAAGAAGATATGGTGCATAATTGTCATGTGTTGTGCATATTGACTGATGACATTATAATATCGTTTTCTTCTTGAAGATTTGCATAAGCAACACGTGGTTTTGATATGATCTCGGTGAATACTGTCAAGCCAATGGACTCAACAACAAATCTAGCCCTCATATGTTTGCATCCTTGTCTTCTAAAGTACATAAGAACGACGAAAATGATCACCGTGATTGAAACTGAGAATAAAGTGAGCTCAAAGTTAATACCCACAGAAACGAATACAGCTGAACATAACTGACCTAATGCTTTAATCTGGTTTGATTTCATTTGACTAAAAACAGTTTCAACAGACATCGCATCATCATTAAGTAAATAAATGATATCACCAATGCTCTTTCTATCGTAGAACTCTATGTCTTTCTCCATGAACGATTTAAACAAAACGCTTGATTTTGATTCCGATCATTGAACCAAGTTGAATCCACAGCATAAAATTGAGGAAATTGAGAACAGCACATATCACACATGCAATGAAGGTCATTAAAACATTGTGTCTAATTAAAGGATAAGGTTTTTCTTCTTTTAATGCATCAACGATACGTCCCATGTAAACGTAAGCTTGAATCATGATGAAACCGGACGTAAAGGATGGCAAAAATACCAGAAAATATAGTGGTCTTCGGTAAAAAAACCAATACATTTTAGGAACTCCAGGGATAAGCGTGTGTTTTGATATACTCGGAGGCATCATTTTGATTTCCACGTCTCTGTTCTCTATATCATTAAGTAGTAATTCATCATTAACGTTTTCTGGAGCTTTCATTTTTTATAAAATTTTTGATCAAAAATGATAATTATTCGATGGAGAAAATTTTTTTGTTAAGATAGTGGGATTTTCATGATTTAGCCTTAGAAAGAGTTTTTCTTTTTGGATTTTGAATTATAGCGTTTTATATAAGAGTTGAAAATATTATCTTTCAAACTGGCCATTTTATGTTAGGATAGATCTCGCACAGTCATGGATAAGCTATTCTTCTTTTCACAAACTCTAATTTTTAAACATCAAATTCGATATTCAATAACATTCTTTACATTTAGAGTATACATTATACAGAATGAAGGCTATCTATTTGCTTAATAAAATTATGTTTTGAGAAATTATTAAAAATAAATATGGAATTGGAAGCTCATAATAAGGAAATAAACTACATGAAATTTATTTTAAAGAATAATCATATTAGAATAGTTTGAATCGGAAATTTAAAAACTGAATTGGATATGTTACTTAAATATTTTGTTACTATGATTTGTTGATTGAATAATATTTATTGATAAACTCAAAATCGGATAAAATCAAAATAATAAATTTGCAAAAATATTCTTTTTATAGACAAAGACACATTGGATTCTGATATAGTTTACTATTTTTATTATAGACATGAAGACAAATTGATGTGCGCCAAATCCAGTGCCAAAAAAACTGACATGGCGCCCTTTTTTGGCCCAAAATTTAAAATCTTATGACTCAAATCTGGGATCACGTCTTTCTTTTGAAGCAATACTTAAGCGGAAAGATCTGCGTGGACCAGATGCAGTCAAACGTTAACACAGAACTCGGAATGAACTCGATTTCGTTCCAAATCTTTATCAATAATCCAACTATGAAGAATATTGATCGTGTCTTCTCATTCACACTTGATAATCACGTCATGCATGTTTGGAATTTCAACTACGAGAACGAAAATTGTGCAATTGTGATTTCAACAAAGACAAATTATCATTCAATGTTTATTAACATGCTTAAAGATGCACAGCAATACTTCAAAAGCACAGAGAGCACACAGAATAGCGAGTGCCGTTTCAATATCATCCTTTCTTTCATCTCATCTTGGTTCATTAACGAAAACCAAGAGATTAACGGCCTTACATTCAACGGAATGGAGACATTCAAGGTGTCAAACATCGGATTCTCATCATTTGAGCCTTCAAACTACTTCGATAGCATAACAGATTACACAAAGCTCTGGAAGTCTATTATACTCAACAGAGGAGTGTTAGTGATTTCCAATAACGTCGAAGATGTTGCCCCTGCTGTGTTCTCTGTCCTAGGACTTGTTTCTCCTTTCGAATTTAAAGGAGATTTCTTAATTACAACGAATTCTTCTGATAAAAGGATCTACGACAACAGAAGGAAATATTCTATAATGGGTTTGGCCTCTTCAAATGCTAAGATATCTGATAAAGACAACAAATTCGGAATAATTTTACGTGTCAAGAAGAATTCTGGTAAATTAGAGGATACAGTTATCGTACACAAGCGTCGCAAACTATTATACGATGAATTGAAGGCTATTACCGATCGCAATATCGAGAAAGATCCTTATCACGAACTTCTTGACAAGAAGATCATCAACGAAGAGTTGGAAACGATCATCTGCGAGTCAATGAAGAGGAAAACTCTTACTGTTCCCGAATTAATGGAGTTTGAGTGCACAGAAACTTTTCAATTTTGGGTTTATAACAGACTTTATAGAGGAAAACTGAGAAATTCATTCCTCAGTGCTCTCCCCAATGATGTCGTCAACAGATTGAATGACGACGAGCTTGAAAAAGCTTATTCTCAAATTGTTATTCTTCGTGAAAAGTACTCCAATGATCAGCACTTCATCAACGTCCTAAAGAAGCATAAGACCCTCATTGGAAGAAGGATCGGAAAGAACAATATTCATTCTTATTCTTCAGATTCAAGCTGTGGATCTTCTTTATCTGCGTAATAATACTTTTTTTGTTTTGTTTGTTTGTAAAGTTTATTCGCTTTTTGTTTGTAAATTAGAAACTTCTATCAAAACAAATGTTGTTTATATTTTTTTGATGACAGAAATTAACAAAGGTGACATAGACATATTGATATTGATTTCTAGGGTGTTTAACATATACCTTAAGCAGCTGTTTAACTTGTTGGATTCATTGCTTGCAAAAACAATCAATCATTTTACCATATAATGCAATGTGAAAATATAACAAGAATTGATCAAGTTAAAAATAATCAAATTTGGACGAAATGCAATGTTACAATAACAAGAATTGATTAAGTTTAGCTGAGTTGCGATGATATTACAACTTAGAGTTAATCAAATCAATTCTATTTTGTTTGAGGTGATTTCATGACAATTAAGCTCTATAAATACGCGCCATTAAATAAAATATAATTTTTAAAGCAAGCATTGACACAAATGATATTAATGAAACTGAAAATTGGTCTAATTTTTAATCAAGAAATGAAAGTTTGCAATATTAACAAAAATCATGCCAATAGAACACACATACATAAAAACGGATAATGAGTGATTTAAATTTGATTGAAATGGTTCAAATAAATCAAATTCGAAATGAAAAGTACAAAAAATCTGACAGAGTGTCCAAAAATAGAATTATTTGAGATGGAAAAGCCATATTATCTCTTTGGTTCATCGAAAATCCTCACAAACATCGGCACCGAGATCATTGGAACGTTTTTAGTACGTGATGAAGCGAAAATTTCGATTATTTTGGCTTTCTCTAAAGATGGAGAGATAATTTCGATTTTACCGGAGAAATACGAAATCTCCAACAAACAGAAGTGCGACTGTTTAAATATCAGAAAAGTATTCCAAATATCAAATTATCGTTTTGCAATTTTATCCGAAAAATCAACAGTAATGATAGCAACATATACAGAAGGAACTTTTGATTTCATTGAAGTAAATGTTCCTGACGTCGAATTCATACTTTATTTCCAAAATTCAGACGCAATTTTAGTTGATAAAAATTCAAACGTAAAAATATACAAATCATCAGGTGAATTAGTATCAGTGTGGGACTATCAGCCAGGTATGTTACCAATTTCGTGTATTGTTCAAGAAGAAAATTTGTTCATTTTCTCCGATCAACTAATTTACGGTAAAATAGGGCTCAATTCCAAATACATAACGAAAAAATTTGATTTCATGCCTTTTGGAAAAGTAATAAATTACAAAATTTCTTCTTTCCTTGCTTTATCTAAAGACGGGAAGAAAGTTTATATCATAAACAAAACTGAGAATGAATTTTCCATTAGTGAAGAAGTGGGCTCTGCAACTGATATTGCAGATATTTTGATAATTCAAGAAAACAGATTATGCTGTATATCGGATCATTTTGTACTCATACACAGAATTGGTGACTCAAAGTCATTCCGAAATACAACAAATCCAAAGCATTCACTTAAATCTTCGATTTATATTCCTTCTCATAATACATTCGTCTTTGGAACTAAAGAAGGATCTTTGGTGCTTATCAAGCCAAAAGATCATGAAGACCAAACGCTTGTTGACTTTGAAACAAATTATTTGTATAATTATCATGAAAGTCCTATTACAAGCTTGCTTGAAATTTCACCAAACGAATTGATAACTATTGCAGAAAACGGATCATTTGTGTTATGGGAGAATCCACAATCATGGTGGGAATTGACAAAAAATCTCAACCTTCTGGTTAAAAATTAGGTATTATTTTGATCTAATTACAAAGTGTTTCTGCTGTTGTTTGTATCCATTAAATATTTGTATTGTTAAATTATAATTAAGAAAGATTTAAATTACAATTACGAATAAATGATAAAATTATATGAATGACTTCGAGAAGTCTTCAGCAGGGTTGCAGTTAGGTGATTCAATAGGATGTTCTACATTTTTATCTTGTGGAAAACATTTTTTCAAAAAATCTAATTGTTGAACAAGTGTTTTGTTCTGAGTCTCAATTATATTGATTTTCTGTACTATGTCGTTGATGCACTGCTTCAAGAATGTGTTCTCTTCCTCTAATTTTTTGAAGTATTCTCCTTTTCTCCTTCTTTCTTTCTTAGGAGGTTTCTTTCCTTGTGTTTCTTGCTTTATATCAGTGGAGTAGTTCTCGAATACGTCTTCAAACACATTTGTTTCCATATCCATTTTGCACAATCAATGATTTTGACACATTTTTAGCTCAGTAATTGAATACACACTGCTGTCATAAAATCAATCGCTATATGAAACAATTTACACATGAATTAGGTGTGTTTTTCGAATTTTTAGTCAAATGATCGCTAAAAATATTTCACAATTATCTTCAATCCTCATCAAATGTTTATAACCCTCAATAGCATAATCAATTGTTTTCATGAGATGATCAGTTTTTGCATCATATATAAAATTTCATCAACGTTCGGAGTTCATTTGTCTTCTTATGCTCATTGTCATACACTATGTAGAGGAACACAGTTTATATCATGTGATGTGAATTACTCAGTCCAAAAAAAGATATTCAGAGAAAAAAATGACATAATTCATTTTTGAGCATCGGGTGATAAGTTTCACTTGAATCATGGATTTTCATATGAAAAAACAAACCACCATCACTGAATTCTATTAGGATAATTATATGCAGATATTTTGGTGGCTTTTTGAAGGGTTTTGGATAGTTATCCATAAGTTAAAGTCCATTCTAATTTTTAACAATCTTATTTGCTTGAAATCAATAAATTGAAAGCTTGCCATAAGATAGCACATCTTGGTTCAGGTGACATCTGAAGTCAACATTGTTTATATAAATGTTATTTCCATAGATCATTATTATGTCTGATAAGAGAACGTATTTTATATCCCTTGAAAATTGAATGTTTCGATTTCATTCCCTCTTTGTCTAAATGTACCAATGCTTAAGTACACTATTGTAGGATACAAATATGAAGATAATGTCAATTTGCAATAATTATAATTTCACATTTTTCCCAATTCAAAGTGTGATCTAATTTGTCAAGTAAACTTGTGTATTTGTCATGTAAATTACCATAAATGCCAAGTAAATATCAAATGATATGACATTTGACATGTAAATTAATTTAAGTCATGTAAAATTTATACCGTAAATAATGATCTTCTAAAATAATAGAATAATAATTTTCAACGACATTTTTTCAAAGCATTTTTAAGGTTTCTTCCATATCCGAATTCCTGATGCTTATCAAAGGATATAACTTCGTGTGAAATCTGTAGGCATCCAATATAATAGAAATATTAACAGAAATCATGACGTCTGTGAACAAAATCAAGCGAGATTGAAAAGAAGTGTATTAACTCTGGGGATCAGAACCAGATCAAACATGTATGGGCAAATATAACTCTTATGTAATGCCATACATAGTTGTAGTGTTAAACATATATAATATCGTTTCATATTTTTCATTAATAATTTGATATCAGTTTATTATTGAGTAAATAGCAATATTTATTATAAATATATCACATGCCAACAACATAGTAACATATTACAAATAATACAAGTTCCTAATTGAATAATTGTTCAGTATCTTAATTTATAAATACACGAAATCATTGCGGAGACGACAATATGCATAGATGCATACACATATTACATGTTTTTAATGTGATACACCAAATTATACTCATAGCCTCCCAATGAATATACTGAAATTATTGATTAATAGAAATAAAGTGTTCAAAAATAAAAACAATGGAAAAATAATTCGCATCATATATACTATTTTATTAATGTAAACAGTGTCAAATAAATTGTGAAAAAACGTGACTTTTAACTTTATTCACTTTTTAAAAATATAGTTTATTATAACATTTACATAATGCTAATGCTAATTTTGCCAATTTTGGTCGCTAAAAGCCAAATTTGAGAGTTAAAACACTTCTGATTGAAATCTAAGGTTATTTCTTTTGTATAAAAAGAGAAATCTATTTGTCCAATATATCCAGTATTTCATTAATTTTTTTGAGATCACACAGTTGGTAAAAGAAACGAGCAGTGGGTCCAGTTCAATCATCGACTGGTGGAATACAGTATCTGGGCGTCCACCCGGCAGCAATATACAGGAGTCAATGCACATACACGAGGCAGACACCTTGTGGAGGAATTTGGCACCGATTTTTATTGGCCTGGAAAAATTTCAGAAAAATAGAAAGAAATATTGGCATGCAATACAGGAAACATGCGAAAAAATCACAGGGGAAAAGACTTCTCATCCATTTTACAAATTTCAATTATTCGTCGAATATTTGTACAAATATCGACATATTTTTCACCCAAAAACAACAGAGCATTGTACTAAATTGATTGAATCAACGAAGTACCAAATAAATTCTGCATTTATTACGACAAAATTGCCTTTATTAATCAATAATCCTGTTTTATACTTAGAATCACTCATAAAATGGAAAGAAATGAATCACGACATCTGGAAGACCATAATTAATGACTCTTCGATAGGTTTCGCCATTTTAAATCTTTATCTGAATATTTTCACTGAAAATACTTCTCAATTAAAATCTGCTGATCTAATAAGGAACTTAACACTAGAAATTTCATCAGATATTATCAAAGCTAGCACAAAATCAATTTCATTCGATGAAATTTGTTCCCATTTTCTAAAGTTCGCTTCTGGTGTTTTCTCTGCTAATAAGAACCTGCAGTTGTCATGCTCAGTCATGCGCTGCGTTAATGACATTCTTCCAATTATGAACAAAAAATATGAAGATTATCGAGATAATTTGACAGATCTTTTAATTTCAACGATTAAAACTGACGTATTCACATTGGCATCACGTATGCTATTTCCGTACAAAAAAATCGTAAATACACTCGCTGTTTTAAAGGCAATCGGAGCAATTACAAATATTGAAGAGGTTATGTTTGTTGATGCATGGATGATAAGCCAGTCATCACTAACAGCTGCGTCATTGCTATTAGAAGCTGCATATCGTGGTCCAATATTTAATGCAGCGTGCATTCAAGTTCTTTCGAAGCTTCTCTATCAGTTCCAATACAGAACCATGAAGGAGTTTATTATTAACTTCATAAGACGCTCTTTCGTATTTTTCATAAAATCTGATTTCCGAAACAAAAATCCTCTCAAAGTTGCTTCAATGTGTTGCAACTTTGTAGAATTGGCCAAATTAGCAACATATCTCAAGCCTATCCTCGCAGCATGCGTTGGCGCTCTTACACAAACAAATACGTGTCCAAATTACATATTGATGTTCATAAAGCCCGGAAATCCAAACAGAACGATGATAGGAACAATCAGAAAGATTATGGCAAAGCGGCACAGCAAATTTAAGTCAAGAAGACCTGCTTACAAAACAGCAAGGAAATCAAACATTCCAAGGAAGATCATAAGAAAGAAATCTGCCAAGAAGAGAATAGTTATGTAAGCATTTCATTTTATAGTTTTTTAATAGTTTTTATATTTAATATATGTGTATGAATAAAATATTATTGTTGAGTTTATAGATAACCACGAAAGCATCATGAGCTTGTTATAATGATTTGATTTTGATATTAAAATCAAAAGATATAATATAAATGTGTGTAGACCTTAATAATGACAGAAATAGGTGAGGCCCAATGTGCTTTGATAGAGAAAGAACCAAATAACTGCACAAACAATCAAAAATGTGTGAAGGAAAAAAAAATAAAATGTGACAGCAAAAAGGTGACAAATAAATATATAATCATGATTTATTTATCCCAGCAGGAATGCAAGGACATTGCGATCAATCTCAGGATTGTTCGTACATGTTGCGTGGAGCTCACCTTGTGCCTCAAGAATGATGATAATAACTACGATAAGATGAGGGATGTCATTATTAACATCGACAGAGTGTTGTTAAAAACAGAACAAAGCTCCGAAAAACAAAATAACAGTCTCGAAAATATCCAAATGTTCCATGAATTCTTTAAGACAACAATTATGGATCTTAATAAAACGTTTATCGATCAGGACGTCACAGCAAGCATTACCCAAATAAAGAACGACTTAGCCCAGAGTATTCTCAAAGTTGTCGAATCGTATCACAAGACGATCAAATTCGAAAGCACTTTCGAGCGTTTCAAGAACTCTCTCAATGTGGAATCGGATTCTGATGTCAGACAAAGCGTTTCTCGTCTGTTTTGCGTACTCGTGAAGCGTGATGAAGCCGCTAAATTATTTACACCAGAAATTGAAAGCTGTTCGAGAATCCTTTCATCATATTATGCTTTCAATGCTTCTGTTAATGCTCTCACAAGAATTATGGAACCTTTGGGCGCTGCAGTGAATGAATTATTACAAAAGGCATCAGAGAGCCCAAAAGCGTCTGAGACTTCGACTATCAAATCCAATATCCTCCCTCCACTGAAGTCGGAGTCTGAATTAATGGCCCAGTCACCTGAACAACAGGCTGCGGTAAATATTTTGAGGGAGGAGAATACACAGCTAAAGATAATGAACAAGCGTCTTGCTGAACAACATGATGCGTGTGAAGCTCTTCTAACTGAATATATGATAAAACTTCCAAGTTTAGAAGGCGAGCTAAAATCTGCGATGAAGCTGATGATGGAACATCAAAAAATGATTGATCAATTTTCAGTTGAGAATGACAAACTTATGGCTAAAAATTATGAACTTCAACAACAAAATGAAACACTCAGATCATTAACAAAGTTTTTCGGGATCTGTTTCTCTATAGTTTCGGCCATTCTACTTGGAGTTTATTATTTCAGAGAGAAGTGATATTTTATTATTTTTTTATTATTAAACATTTTTTTTTGGATTTCGTTACTTTAAGAAAGCATTTCACTCATAAAATAAATCCGGATGAAAATAGGAAAATTTAGATTCAGAAAGATAAATAATATTTGGAACAAAAATTTAGCAGCAGCCGCCTGATTTCTGTGGTTTACTTTCATTTTCGATAGATACTTTTCTAACTGCTGCGTTCGAGTTATTTCCTTTCGCTTTCGTATAAACTGCTGTAACACATTCATTGAATAATTCTTGTACATTTTCACCGGTAGCCGCAGATGTCTCGAAAAAGAGAAGCCCATGCTTGTCAGCCAACTCCTGACCCTCAGATGTCTGAACAGCGCGCTGTGCTGCTAAATCTAATTTGTTACCGACCAAAGCGAGAAGACAGTCTGGAGGTGCGAGGTTCCTGACATCGCGAATCCAGTCCTCGACCTTTGCGAAGGAGCTCTGATCTGTAATATCATAGACGATGATCGCACAAGCGCTATCTCTGTAATAACTTCTCGTAATTGATCTGAAAATTTCTTGGCCGGCGGTGTCCCAAACCTGGACTTTAACATCCTGCCCCTCGATCGAGACCATTTTAATCGAGAATGTTACGCCGACAGTGACATCGTGAATTGGCTGAAAGCGATCTTCGTCGAACCTCAGTAACATGCAACTTTTGCCGACGGCAGAATTTCCGACAATAATAAACTTGAAAATATATGCTGGAGTACTGCTCATTTGTGTGGCATTCGACGGCTTGACAAAAAGGAATAAAAAAGACAAACTTGTTTTTTTTCGAAGAATTTTGCGATAATTGGAGTTTCTATACTACAGTGTATCTATAATCGCAATATTAAAGCTAAACTTTTTCATATTTTTTTTTTCGTTAATTTTCCGATTTTTGGATTCTCCTTCCGATGTAAATCTTATACTTTGAATATCTTTTAAAACTGTGTTTTGAATTGAGTTTTCTCCTTAATTTTAGGATATTTAAAAAAACTGTCAAGTCTCCGGCCTTCGGCCTCTGAATTTGCATAAGAAATTCCAGGATGTAACTTCCGAAAATAAAACCCTATTATGATCCTAAATACTTTATAATGTAACCTGTACACACACACAAATGGGGCAGCCCAGCGAGCCCCTGGCTCGCCTTGTGCCCATGGATGAGAGGATTTAATGATTTTCATGAGGTTTGCACAGTAAGATTTGAAGATTTCGTCAGTTTTTACATTTAATAGAATTAAAGTTAATTTTAAAAATATTTATTTTT
>JALKBU010000249.1:0-55779 GCA_023091735.1 Trichomonas tenax
TTGAGGTATGGTTTGGTTTTCATTTTCTTGATTTTTAACGATTTCCATAGACTTTTTGATGTATTTATTCATTAGCTCAGGTTGAATCGTTACCATCTATATATAGTTGCTTTTTTACTTATTAAAAAATTAAATAATAAAAAATTAACTTAGTTTTTCCTCCACTATATATATTAGTTATTGTCCCCACTATATATAGTTACAAAAATTGGCATATAACCCCCATCATCTACTACTTCTTCAATAAAGATGAAAGCAATATGTAATCAAGTAGAGCATATTTTGATTGTGTAAATGTTGCTTCATGAAATATCATCTTTTCTATTATCAGAAGTCAATAATTTTTTAAAAAATAAATATGGACTTGAATTGAATAGCTTAAGAGGAATTAAAACATTTCTGTGAAAAATGCACGTTAGTTTTTAATGTTCACTCTTTCGACACTAGTTTTTCAATGATTTTTAGAGTTATCAATGGAAATATCCCTCTAATCAATGTCACGCTAGTGTTTTGTCGTTCAAGGATGTACAAATTCTTTAATTTTCTTGCAATGCAATCACACACAAAGCATCAACGGTCAGCAAGCCAGAAATTCGAAGCTGCACTTCGCGCCAGATGGTTGTTGACTGTTGATGCTATCGAGGCTCGATCAGAGTTAAATTATTGGGCTTCCATTTACAAATCTACATTTTATACGACTGTCTGAAGTTTCTGGGACACCAAATGAAGCGGCAACTTTGTAGAATCGTAGAAAATGCGACAAATCGAAATCTTTCACTTATCGATCTCCATTTACTGCTTTAGCGGTCTAATAGCATGACAAACAGATAATCCATGAACATCGGTTTGCCATTCTATTAGATAAATGAAGCTATCTACGATCTCTAATTATCCGTTATTAAATATCATCAAAAATGATCAATTTCTGATACAAATTCTCCAGATATTCACAATTCTGGAGATATTGTGCTATAAATTACTCGTTTTTGATAGTATTTTATTTTTTTATAAAAATTATCGACTTCTGATTCTGGCAAACATGAAAATTATGTATAAGGTATAAATACATTAGATACGTAAAAATATTACTATATTACAAGATCACATATAATTGAAAAAGCATGAATTTTGCCTAATACCTATATATAAAATTGATGTAATATGTTAGGGAGATAAGAATAATGCTATTTTCAAAGATATTAGTATTCTTTATATATTCTAAGTTTTCATAGCGATTTTACAGCATTTTATTGATTGCTATGCAGTTGAATAAATAATCATTCATTTATGGGCTTTAAAATCACTGAAAAATGACATAATTGCCTAAATCTGCTCTATTTTAGCATAAACATCTATATTCCAATTCATATTATTCTGATATATGCGCAACATAACAAAGTGAACTTAAATGCAGTCGTTCATATTCTTTTTTTATTAGCTTGATTATATTGAAATATAGTTTTGACGCATTTGATAGGAGTTTAACAATAAAAGTGTGTTTTTATGTATCAGATACTGTATTTCTTAATATATTGCGTTAATTTTGAAATGATCTATATTGGAAACTTAATAAAAATGGCTATTTCTTCGATGAATCAAGTCAAATTTGAATTAGTATATATAAATATGTTAATAGACCATTTTTTATTTTTTGACATTCTGACGTATTCACTTTACATTGTTAAAAAATTCTCAGAATTTGTCGGACAAGTTTTGCAATGCATATATATATATATCGGTATGGATGATAAAATAATACGCAAATATATTGAATAGATTATGCATTTATAATAGAATGCATTACACATTGTTAATATGGATGGATATCAATCATGGGGCTTTCTCTGATGACGGTTTTACATTGAAGACGTGTTACTTTTAATCATAGCACATTATGACATGCATTGTCTATTTGTATAAATTATTTTCATAGTATTATCATCCAACAGATGTGAATATTGAAATGTGAACTTAAACATTATTAGCAACGTTTTATCTCCCAAATCACGTATTGAATCGTCAAGAAATTCATATATATTGAATTTACTTCAACAAATCACTTTATCTAATATCAAAACTCAAGATACACAATTGATAAACCAATATTATCTAAATTAAGAAGAATTTTGTAAATCTTAATTGCTTGAACTCACTTCTATTTTTAAAACACATTGGAAACATGTTTATATCACTGAATAATACATCTTACAATGCCATACACACATATATATTCACTATATAAAAAATGTTCAATTTCATTTTTAGAAAAAATACATTGCATAGCGGGAATTATCATTGAAACTACAATCAGTGCATATGCTAAACATATTATCAAAGTATCAACAAAATATAATGCAAATATCAAATATACAATTCTATTTATATGTGAAATACCTTTGTAAAGAATATCAGCATTTGGGCTCATGGCTTTCTGATATTTGCGCACATTGCAAGCATCAGATAGTCATTATTTTCCAAAAAGTGTGTTTAAGGTTCTCTATCGGGGACTGTGACAAAATAGAACAACGTACTTTTCTGACATGCAACTTATTTTGACATGTAAAGTCAGAATGTCAAAATACAGGAAAGTGACGTGTTTGCGGGAAAAATGGAAAAGTGTCAATAGGTTGAAATGGATTGAACTCAATGTTGGAAGCCAAAGAAGACTTCATTATGAGTAGTTGTGACCCCATTGTGAAGGATGACCTGGTGATCTAGCAGAGATGCATCCAGATGCCTATTCAACAGAAGCATGATTCGATGCATGGCGAGGTCGGCCTGAGACTTCCAAAGCCCTTGAGTGGCCAAGACAGGCCCTAACAAGAACCCACTTATTGATTCAATTTTTAATACACATTACATTTTCACTTTTGATATTAATAAATTATTATTTTTTTTTCTATTTTTTATTTTTTCACAGATACCTTTTTCATTACAAAATTATTTTCATTTTATTACTTATTCGCACAATTATTAATATATCATTAAATTCATAATTAATTATAAATCATGAATTAGATAATATTTTCATGTTACTTTCATTTTATATACTGATTTATATTATTTAGATTCTCAATTTGATACTTATATTCTTTGTAAAATTCGTTTTTTACTAAATTTTTATTTTTATCTTCAAATAATTCGTTTATAATTCATATTTACTATGCAAGAAAGGATAATTTCGACCGACTTTCTCGGTTTTCTTAGGTTTGGAGTGCAACAAAAACTTGCAATGAACTACGTATATGGTCTTCATACTCAGCGTGGAGTTTCAATCTATAAATGTCAGTATTGTTTAGACTACAAAGATATTTATAACACTTTTTATAAATGTGACAATTTGCCCCACAAAAAGTGATAGTTTATTCATGAAAAGTAACTTTAAGGTTCTCTGCCACTTTTTGATGTTCACTTTTGTCATAGACTCTTCTCTATCGTAATAAAATCCGGACTTTTCGCGATGATAGGAAAAAATCCGGCGTGCCTCATCCAAACTCTCAATCTCTATTAAAATTCAAGCCTCACAAAAAATAAAATACGTGAGACCGTAACAAAGTTGAAGATGAAAAGTGACAATAATGGTCAATGTGACAGATCTATATAAAGCAATATTAAAAAAAAGTTGTCGAGACTCAGTTACGCACAGAATAAATCTTTCAGCCAAACATTGTTATCTTCACTCTTTATTATCTTGTTTTTCAAGTTTTAAGTTTGATAGTTTTTCACAATAATCTACAAGTTAACATCAATCCCTAAGTTACACATAGAATTAATCTCTCAGCCATACACTCTCATCTTCAAGTTCTTTACTTGATATTTGCATTTATAAAATGATATGAAATCGAAAATGAATTCAAATTTCAGAGTTTTAAGGACAAATTAAAAAGCTTATAATATGTACATTTAATGATAGTTTTTCAAAAACCGACATCTTCAAAATGCTTACTCATTGAATTATACTTTTCACATCATTTTTGTTTCAATAAGAATCTTGGTATATATTGAAGATAAATATTTGAATATAATACATAATTGAAAATATGACATTTTTTCTTTACGAATGTCAGAATCAGACTCTACGTGTCAGAACTTTAAATGTAACTGCACTTTTGTTACACACTCTTAAATATGTCACAGTACAATAAGTGAAATAATATTATGGTATTAAACTGTAATAGTTATGATATCTCCATAAAATATTGAAATATCAAAACAAAAATGAATATCTGTGTTAAACAGTCTGGCTACAGTGTTGTATATTTGGGGTATAACGAATAATCGTAGTTGCCATAAAGGCGGATAAATGAGGCTTGAAAATCTCTAAAAGTGCCAAAAGCATAAAAGTGTCATTTCCAATGACCGAAATAAAAGTCAATGAAAATCCACGAAAGGTTTCTCGTTACTTTTTTACTAAAGATGATTTCAATAAAATCATTCAAATGTATGAAGATGGCGTAGCAATTCCACAAATAGCGCGACATTTTGGACCGCAATACTCTAAAAGGCATATTACAGCCAAAATAAAAGAATACAAAGATGGGATAATCAAGTATTGGACACAGGAAGAGATAGAAGCTCTCGTTGATCTCTATAACGTCCAAAAAATAACATCGCCAAGCACAATCGCTAAATATTTAACACGAAAAAGCAACTGGATGATAAGAAATAAAATAAAGTCGATGCAGCACAGTGGTGATCTCGGTTTAATAAACGGAAAACCATTAGAACACAAAAAAGAAAAAGTTATGAAAAAAGCGAGTCAAATAGCCAATCCGATTATGCTTGAACCAGAATTAAAGGTATTAAGGTATCTATCAATAGATGAGCTACTGAATCATTAATGACCACGACTCAAAAAATGAGTCGTTTTATTTTCCAAAAGTCTGCAATCTTTTCTGCTGTCACTCATTTTAGTCGATTTTATCAAATTTTTTCAATTTTGTTTTTTATCCTCAATAAGACCTTATTTCACTTAGATCATGTAAAAATTATAGAACATTATGATATAAATCATATTTTATGAATGATTTATTATCAAAATGTGATGATCAGCAATTATTCTTAATTAAGTAATCAGAATGCTATGTGTTAGTATTCTGATCTTTCAAGTAACTATATCAATAATAAGGAGCTTTCTAATTTAATTTTGTTTTTTATTCATGTCAAAATATTATTTTAGTGATTTAAAATATACTCGCTATCATTAAATAAACATACAGACAGAAGTTTATAAGTAAAAAAACACAAAATAAAATCAAAGATAAATATTTTTTCATTCTTTCATTAGGTCTATAGTAGCGATACGGAATGACTGGCATGAGTATTGAAAATGATACGGATAATCAGGATGAGTGCAGAATGTTTCAATAACTTGCATAATGTTAACAACATATGTAAAGCCACTCATGTATATGATTGACTGCAATAGTTCTATGATTTGATCAGCTGATATAAAAGCAGTAAATGGCAATCCTTGTTCGGTTCTTTCTAAATTTGCAATAATAGCAACTAAACTTAATACTTTGCTCATATGGAAACCAATGTCAATAGGATTTGTTTCAAATAAGATGAATAATAATATTTTTTGTATTTTTTGGAGCTCGTTCTGCGTTCTTGCTGGAAATTCTCTAGATCTATCGTGTATAAATATCGCAGGATCATTGTTTTCAGACGTAATGAATTTTGGATAAGATAAATCAAATGCAGTGCGGTAAACAGAAAAATAAACAGTTGGAAAATAATCTTCCGGTAATTCTGACATTTCCAATATTTCATTTGTTGTCTTAGATACACTGCTTAATATAGATTGTTGATCGGTGAAATCGAAAGTATAATATTTCGATATGAATGCGCAGAACCTCTCTGATGCATCACATCTCGGATACCATAGTGTTTCACTGTCGCTTTTTTGTTGGAGAAATTTTATTAATTTTGAGATTTCATCAGAATTTGATCGAGGAACTACAAAAATGTGCGTTGACAATAGCAACGTTTTGAGTGATCGTATTCTATTTCGTGTTCTTGCTGTCGCATCTGCAAGAATTGTTTCGATTGGAACGTCAAGAAAATTTTTACATGGTATCATCTTAATTTCACTGCCACAATTCAAGTATGTGGAGCATATTGCTATCAAATCTGTGAGTGCTTCAATCCTTCGTTCAATTGCTTCAGTTGTTTCGTTAATAAAATCTTTTTGCAAGCGTCTTATTTCGTGTAACATAAATAATCGCTCTGGAGAGAGCTTAATATCAACTTTTTCCGGCTCTTTTACCTTTTGCTCCAATAATTTATTGCATGGAATTAATAATTCTTTGCAATAATCAATCATTTCAACAAATAACTTACGTATTGCAGTTTGGTTTATCCTAAAAACGTTATTTGCAAAATAATTACGCATTTCTGGTGTCAGAGAATCAATATCTGGAGTTGGAAACATTTTTTATTATAAGAAAATAAGGTTAATATTCGAACAGATCTTTTCAATTTAGATTTTATGCTTTATTTTGGCAGAATTTCGTTTTTATTATTGTTTTTGGGGTATGAATTTACATGTAAATGCCATATTTCTAATCAATTTTTGTAAATTTAAATTCTCCAATTAGTTTTCAAAAATTTTGGATTTGATCAGAATTACATTATAGAATAGCTATAAAAGTGCTAAAATGAATACTTTTCATTGTTTTAGACTTAAAATAGATGGTTTTTAAAAAGATTTAATTTTTTGCCATTTTGATTTCAAAATCGGTGTGCGATCAATATTCAATGAGCTCTATTTAGTTGCATCATAAAATCTTTTTAAACATTATTTTTTGGCAATATTTTTTAAAATGACAGACGTTTTTATTGCTATGTAGGAAAAAATCAGTCAAAAATCTTTTTAATATCAAAAATTATGATGAAATACAAAAGAAAACATATCAATAATAATTCAAATTTTTCATTGTTAAATATTGCATCAAAAATAACCTCGATGGAACATGGGCTTCTTCAGCATTTTTGCTTGCTGATGGTGAATTCTCTGGTTACAATCACCTCGAAGCTGTTGTTATCAACTAGTGGGGCGACTGCTATTTTAACTTCTAAGACGCATATGGAACACTGGATGGCATTGCTCGTAGAAAAGATAACTCATCAAGAGAAATGGAAACAAAGCTTGGAATCGATGAATCGTTGGGCATCAAGAATCTTCCGATCGATTTCAATGTGATGTTTACTGAATCAATCAGCAGAGTCCTTAGATACACAAAGCTCACTCCTAACATGGAGTCTTTGTGCACACAGTTAAATTATGCAAACTACACTGAAGAAGCAGATGTCATTAACTTGTTTGCTGATTATGAACCAAAGTTCCTTCCAAATGATAAGACCACCAATCTTTGGCCACATATGGCAAAGGATACAAGCAAGACATCAAAGTATACCTCACAGAGAGCCGAGTACTATGTTAAATGCAATGAAATGAGCTCATTCCCATGTGCAGGCATCAATCCAGAATTCAGAAACTTTTACATCAACCGTGCTTCCTGGACATCCGTTTGCACTGACCTCTTCGGCATCACAAAGCTTCCAAATGCTGCTGCATTCAATAAGAAGTATGGAGGAAGATTCCCACCTGCCTGGCGTACATTCTTCAAGCATGGTTTCAACGATGCATTCTTAGAGGCGTCATGCACACTTGAAGACCTCGGCATTGAAAAACGCTCTGAGAACATAATCGGTAGTGGTTTCTCTAATGACCTCAATCCAGAGCAGCTATCAGACTCTATTCAGTTAAAGAGAGTTAGAAATACAGTCGTCAGCACAATGATCAACTGGATTAAAGTTGATCCAACACCATTACCATCTCCAGCTCCAAAAAATCCACCACCACGCACTCCATCATCAACATCATTCCCGCAGCCAACTTCCGTGTCAACATCCGCTCCGACAACCGGCCCAACAACACAGCCAACAGTCAAGCCAGATACACCAACACCAGACTCTCAGCAGGAAGGGAAAATATCCACTGCTGGCAAGATCGAAATTGGTGTTTTAGCTGGTGCTGTCGTCATCCTTTCTATTGTTGACATTATCTTGTGCCACAGGATCAAGAAGAGCAATTCTCAAAAGAATCAACTTCCAATCAACACAATCAAAACTCCACTCACATCAGGTCAGAACTAAAATAACTAGTATTCTTTCAATGTACATATATCTTTTATATCTATATAAAATGATTCATTTTTTCCAATCAAGATAGAAATTAAAACAGGGGGTGATACCCAACGGTTAGAAACTTGATGTCATAAAAAGTGCCATAACGATAAAAAGATTTTAGATGAAAAATCATAAATTAAAGAGCTTTCTTTCCAATTCGTTGCATGGTGAATCGGAGCAGGCTGAGTGGCCTTCTCCTTCATTGTCTTGGCCCTCTCCTAAATTTAATAAACCAGAATGGCCAACACCAACAGAACAGTGGCCTGATCCTCCTGTTTATCCATCCAACGATACGTCTGGATTTCCTGCTTGGAAGATTGCTGTTATTACTATTGCTAGTATAGTTTTAATGTCCGCAATAATTGTTTTCATCGTGATCTTCGTTAAGAGATTCCCACATAACAAGAAATCGCGTGAATATACACAAACTAATCAATCTACGGCAACAGACACATTGTTGCAAAATGATGATGACTTATAATTCGTTATCAATGATGGAATACAAAGAAACACTACATTTTCTTTTCTTTTTTAGAGAATCGATTTATTAGTAAAATATAGAATTGAATATTTTGATATTTTTTTAATTGATTCATTTTTATCTCTAGGCTTATAATTCCCAAAGATAGCATATGCTATATGTTAATATATCTGACGTCGAAGGGAATTATATTTTAAAAATTTCAAAATATATTGATTTGTCCGCATCTATCTATAGATTTATACATCTCAGAGATATTTTATGATATAATATAGTATATACGGCTTCAAATCAGATTATTTATTATTCAAGTTATATATTTTTAGTTGATCTGTGTTACATCATGAAGTATGACAAAAGTGGAATTTTCTAGTGTATTTCTTGCATTTTTGACCATCAATTGAAGATATATTTTGGAAATGAAAATAATGCAAATTTTACAATTTTTCCGATTGAAACATATTCTACATGAGTAGTATATTCCAAATATTCGTAAATTATGCTCCAAGCACAATGTAAAACATAATTCCCGATAGAAAAACGTGACACAGGCGATTAATGTCAGCGTTAATTTTTGCAATAAAAAATGAATTTGGATGATAACGCTGTCCTAAAATAATTCAAATAAAAATTAAAAAAAAATAATATGGGACCGGGTATTTCACAAGTCTCAGGCGATTTAGTTGCAAGAGACGATGTGCTCGCCAAATACTCGAACAACATTTTCGAATCGTCACCCGATGAAATAGCTTTTTCGCGAAAATTTGTGACTGATTTAATATTTCAATCGAAAGATGATATAGAAAAACCTCCAAATATACCTGAAGATAACGTTATAGTTGACATTATATCGGATCCTTTCGTTTTTACTCAAGTAGGAACTCCCCTTGAAGCTTGGCACAATGTTCTCGCTCAATTATTCATTGGAAGTGACTCTACGAAGCCTAAATTACACCAAGTTCTCATAGAATTTTTCACCTTCTTAAGTGCGAGACCGGAAAATATCCTTAACTCTGAAGATCAAGCAATGCAAAATCTAGAATCATTAAAAGCGATAGAAAGACAAAAAATAGTTGACTCACTGTCTAAATACGATGATGTTCCATCTATTGATAGCGAAAAATTATTGGCTTTCCTTAATGATCCAAAAGAATTTTTATCAAATTTACCAAAATTATCAAAATGTCCTTTCAGATTTCATTCAAATTACTTAGAAATGTCAAATATCATCGATCCAGTTGGAACAGAGTCTGATTACGCATTCCTACAACTAAGTTGGGGGTTGCATTCAGGCGAATTAGGGAGTTTGTTGAATGGATTCATCAGCACACTCAAAGTTGCCTCAAAGAAGATTGAACCTAAATACAAAATTGATTTATTCGACATAGAACAAAAATTGCCAAGTTTATCTCTGGAAAATTCACTGTCACTACCATTCGCAACAACAGTTATTGGAACAACTGAAATCCCAGGAACGCAGAAATACGATTTGAAAATAAACCAAGTCACTTGCACAGATGGACGAAATATTTATATTCTCGAAAACTGTCAACGCCTCAACGTAGTGAAACTCACAGGTGGTTTCACTGATAATCAATCGCGTTTCTTGAGTTATAAAATTAATATTCCATTGAAAGAAATTACATCTGTTTCTCTCGTCAACAGTGGTAATTATCTGTACATTATAGCACCAGAAATACCAGACGGCAAGATTTACCAGATCTCACCGTTCAAAGAATTGACTGAGACACTTAAATATGAATCTGCTGGTCTTTTCAGGAGCCCACACAAGATTACGTCACCAGCTGTTGGTGATGGTGAGTATATTTACTGCTTTAACTCAAAGAAAATCTCGATTTTCAAAATTGATCATTTCACAGTTAATTTCATTCGCGAAGTCGAATTATTCCAGACCGATACACCTCTGTTGCCTCCATTTAACAAGAAATTACTCTCAAATAAATGGATGTACGAAACAGTTCAATATGCAAGTGGAAACACATTCACATTCCTCATTTTCTCGAAGCGCACTGAAACAAAGATTGAATATTTCTCACGCAGCTTCTCGCTGATTGATGGCCGACATATTGGCGATTCTATTTTCACAATCAAATTCCCAATTCTCGATGTCGTTTGCGATCCATGGAATGTTTGTCTTTGGGCTGTCTCTTATACTTCTTCTGGTCTTTCTTTAGTCAAACTTCACATGCATGGCTCACAGCCTTCATGGCTCACTGGCGTTCCAATCGCTAATCTTCCAGCATTAGATGATGTTCAAGTTGCATTTGGCGGAGTGCATAACTTAACATCAGCTGTTGTTGCAGTCTCGAATTTCTTGCAATACTTTCCTCCACACTTTGTTGGATGCAACATTCGTGCTGCTCTTTGGGTTTCAAATTTCTCGACTGATGTTTCAAACCTCTTCTGTCCATGCACACAACGCGCTGTTGTTGGAATCCTCGAAACAATTAAATTCTTCAAATTATTCTACAGTAAACTTCCTGAAAAATCACCAATAACTCTTGCAGATGTTCAACGCATTTTAATTTCTATGCTTTGCTTGCTTCAAGTTAACTTAATGAACATCCATCAGAACAAACTTTCTGATCGATTGAACGCAGAAACGCGCGCATTATTGAATGAAATTTTAATTGATACATTCGACAAAGAAGAATACGAATTTGCATTCAGAGTTGCATGTTATGTTATCATTACATGCTTCCCACTAATTTTTATCGATGGAAATGCAAGATGTGCATCAGTCTTCAAGAGATTGGTTGAAAAGAGCTCATTCAACTTCGTCTACGCAATGCTTCATAACTTGCAGAATGATCACTTCTTCTCGTACTGTTTCACACATTCATCTTGTTTAAATACATTCACTGATTTGCTCGATGACTACGCGAAGGCACCAAACAAACTCTCACAGACGAACTACCAAATTATCACTTACTTCCAGCGAAACTTGATGATTGAAACTCACAGAATGTATAATACAAATCAAGGTGAACTGAATTTAATTGATGAGCAAAGACAAGCAACATTTTTGACATATTCACGCATTATCTGTGAAAAATTCGCTGAATTCATTAGCAATTTTCGAGATAATTACAATGAAGCGAAACTCAGAGAAAGTTCATTCGTCAAAAACTTCAGAAAGTTCTTATTGCTTCTTCAGCCTTTGTCGAAGTTCGCAAGAGTTGCTAAAGAAACAATCAGCATTCTTAAACCCGTTTTCTTCTCAATCATGGAGTTAATCGAGAAGAACAAACTTACAAATGTTTTCTCCTCCGATAAGAGAGGTTTCCAACTCATTTTCTCGATCCTCTTCGAAGTATTTTCTGTCATCATTGAGTTCATTATGTCACTCCTTGGTGGCGGCAACGAACTTGAGAACTCAACGCAGTATTTGTGGCTTGTTAGATCAACAATTGATGCATCAATCAACGAAGACAGCTTCAAAGAACTTTATGAAAAAGTCATCAGCGAGAAAACACCAAAGGCCAACAAAGAGAAGTTAATCTCATTGGGTATCGATGGCGACAAGCAGCTCATTACTTTCTTAGCCAGATCCATTGACAAGAATGAATCTGAAGATCTCGCAATCCTTCCAGAGTTCTTCTACTCGAAGCAGAACAAACTCTTCGCAAAGAAGACAAAGAGCAAGACAATGAGATTGAATGATATTCTCACAATCTTCGCTCTTGCAAAGCAATTCAAAGTTGTTCCAGAACTGATGAATGTCTACAAGAACTTGAAGGAGAATGGGCAAATGCCTGCACAAGTCTCATACAAGATGAGAGGCATCATGACTGCAGTCAATGATGTCAGAAACATCCAAATCCACGCGAAGCAGAAATATAAGATGAGCACCAACAAAAGCGAAGGAAGCACCGGTCACAAAGGTAAATATGGTGGCTTCATTGATCAGCTCACACAGAAGCTTGTCTTCTTGCTTCTCATCAGGCCTTGTTACAATGGAAAAGACCAATCGTCAACGAGCTTCCAGAAGCAACTCAAAGTCTTCATGAGATTTGTCACTGAAAACATTCAGATTGATAATGCTCTTCAGTTGATTAAGAGCGCTGAAATTGTCAAAGCAAACATCACTCTTGGTATTGAACAAATCTTGGAATTCCTTTCAAAGAACACAAACAAGACATTGGTTTACTTCATGATTGACAAGATCGTTCACTCGGATAACTTCATCAAATATCTCAGTGCAATCAGACAGATGGAGAAAGAAACAAACTGGAAGACAGACTCTCCAATCATCAATAAACTTATGAGTTATCTTTCTAAGTTGATTTCCAACTCCAACGAACCTTCGATGCTTAACTTGATGCTTATTTTCTACTCCAACATGATTTTGTCACTCGGAAAGGCCGATATCAATACTATTTTCGAGCCTTTATCAACTATTCTCAAGATCATCTATTCTAATCCATTCAACTTGCCACCAGAGATCATCAAGTCATACACAGCTCTTGCAACAGCTTCTCTCTATGCAAGTATCACTGAATCAAAGGAAGCTGTCAATCCAGATCTTCAAGCGATGATCGCAAGACAGATCTTCCCCGATAACAAGATCGACATGAACAAACTTATTGTCGGACGGTCGTTCCTTTCAAGTGGAATCAAACTCAATTTCAACATGAATTCATTGATTCACTTCATCAAGACAATCTCTCCACTCCAGTATCAATCGGCATTCTCATTCCTCTACGAGTACATCAAGACACATGAAGACAAACTTCTCGCAGTCAGATGGTTGCTCAAAGAAATCTCTATCATCGTCACAGGTGGAAAACCGCATTTTAAGATGGGATCTCCATTCTTGTGGCATGCAACAGATCAAACGGAGCATGTTCACACGCCAGGAACTTTCTTAATGGCGTGCAATGCAATGATATACGTAATGAGAAGGTGCCTCAAGGATGGCGGTGAAATGCGTGAAATCGTCACAAATCTTTTCAATTTCATCCTCGATTTCAACATGGCAAGAATGACAACAGAAGTTCCAAAGCAATACGAAAAATTCATCGACAAGAGATTCGTTTTTAGTGTCTTTGCTGTTTTATCTAATTCTCTTGATACAGAACAACCATACTCTCTTATCAAGCACAAGATCACGAACATCGTTTACTACATCACGAAAGTTGATCATTTCGAGCAATGTTATTATGGTTGGAGACTTCCAATCACATCAACATCAGTTATGGAAAGAATCGAATTCTCTCCGCATTTCGTCACGAAGCTTCTTTTGCCATTTGAAGCTGAAATGTATCCAGACTATGAACGCCTTATTCCATACTTCAAGATTGCACTTCTTGAGAACCAGAGCACATACACAAAGGAAGCTTTGGCATACTTCATTTTGTCATCACTCAGTGTATATTGCTCCAACCAGAAATTCCTTGCAGACTTCTTATCTCGTGGAATTCCATTCCAGCTTTCTCGCTACAACGTTCACGACTACGCTAAGGACTTCATTGATATCCTCAGAGCTCACCTTTCTACACCATCAGCAGGCTTCTGCGTCCCTCTCTCGACAAGTCCGAGATTATCATATTGCTCGATGACAAACATTGCTGATCCGAATATTTGCAAAGTTACTGATCACTCAATTGTCGTCAACTGTGGTCCTCAGAGCTTCATTAGTGATCCGTTGGATCCTAATGAAACAACATTTATGCACTTGGAGTTCATTCCAAAGACAGACTTCGAAGTTGGTCTTCATTTCTTCTCACTTCATTCCTCGACATCAGAAACGTTCATCCTCAACTCTGATGGTGAAGCTCTTTACAATGGCTGCGATGTTGAAACGATTCCATTCATCATTTCATTCACTGATGTCACTCTCGCTTACAATCCACGCAAGCAGAAATTGTTCATTTATGACGGTTCGATGCGTGTCTTCACATACAATACACCACATGGCATTGCTTCATTCACCCTTCACACATTCTCTCCATGCGATATACATTACTCCATTGGTCCATCTCCACCAGCAAACATCGCAATGAATGAATCAGTTGAAAGGCTTTGCCCATCTGCAGGCAAAACAGTCTTCAAGCGCAGCAAGCAGAAGATGTCGTTCGAAGAGAAGCTCCAGAAAGGATCCTTCACGCAGACGAATGCACAAAAGATCATTCCTGTGAAGCCAACATTCCAGACTCTCGATGACTTAAGAGATGAGTTCGTTTATGATGATTCTGTTAAGCCACCACCGATTGTCTCTTATCCTGCCGGCATCATCAAGAAACTTGGCCATACATTGAAGATCGACAACGAAGAAGAAATCAAGGCTCAACTGCTGACATTTCCAACAGCCAAATTGACGCATACATCGAATGTTGGCACGAAATGTCCAAATGTTATCTATCACGAATTATCGCATAACAACGGAAGTGTCATTAAAGCATTTCCTCCAACAATGATGCCTGTTTTCGTTGATGATAACAGCGGAGATGTCACAAAACTTGAAGATCCAATTATTCAAGCTATGAACAGATTCCAGCCACTCCATCCAACATCATACTCGATTCTCCCTGCTGAGATCCTCAACTTCTACGCGACAGGCTATGTCCTGTATCAGAGAGGAGATACGCAGAACAATATCTTCCTTTACGCAGTTACTTCACCTCTTATTGGCGCGAAGAAGGCCATTGAGGTGTTCAACATTCCTCTCCACAACTTGATTGAGTTTTCACTCACACTGTTGCTCCACATCGAACCAATTCGATCACAGGCGATCCAGAACAAAGAGTGTCCAATCGATTTCTCTGTCAACGCTCTTGCCGACAATCATCATGTCATTGGCACAAACTACATCCACAAGCAAGCGATCGACAAGATCTTCAAGTACATCATTGATGAAGGTCTTGCAACAGAGGCTGCGAAGATTTGGGATCATCTTCTTAATCAACTGTTCTCTGATTGCGGTCTCCACTTCGTTAAGCGTGGACAGCCACACGCAATTATCTCACAACTTGCTGCACTCGCACAGCCACGAGAGATATCAGAGCCAACAGCAAAGGGTTTCATTTTGTTCCGTGCTGGATTCAACAACGAAGGCTCTGTTATCATCAAGGAAGGAAAGAAAGAAGAAAAGTTCTCACAAGGCATTTTCTTCGTTCAATCAAACTCTTTCACACTGCTTCACGGTGATGCAATCGGTGATGGTGTTGTTTCATTGCCTGTCTTCCCATCATCAAATGAATCATTCTTCGGAACATTCTTCGAGCTTGCAACATCATACAAATACTTCATCTACTTCCTCTCCATGTTCTCGAGCTCAATCAAGAATATCTCTGAGTTCAAGAGCCATGCATACATCCACTTCATTGATTCATTCATTGTTATGTCTCCATTCTTCCAAAAGTACGGAAACAAGATCCTTGAATTCCTATGTCAAGTTCTTCCTCTCAACAGCATCGATCTTGCTGGTGAAATCATTGTCAGACTTTCAGTGCTCTCCGTCTACTCGTCGGAGAACAGCAAACAAGCAACAATAAGGCAGTTCCTTATCGATCAGCAGACAACAATCAATGAACGAATTCATCTTCCACTTCGTGCATTCTTCACACCATTCAATACAGAAGCATCGAAACTCGAAATCGATCTCGCTCCAAAGCCAATTCCAGAGTGGCAGATGCCAGACATAACATTCCCGAACGAGCTTCGTCTCGGTAGAGATGACAGCGAATTTGCTGCGATGTTGATGCGAATGACCGCTCAGAGATCGAAGCTTGAAGGATTCCCGTTCCACCTTGTCATGAGAGAGTGGATCACGAATGCAAGATCATTCCCGAACTTCGATGTTCAGAGGATCTCCCAAACAGAGCAGAAAGTCACTGTTCTCACGCAGTTCCCTGATTCGTGCATGCTTCACCTTGTCTTCAATGGCGACTTCAGCAAGTTCGGAAAGATGAAACTTCCTGGAGAAGAAACATATCATCAGTGCGTTGAATTCCCGGCATCGATCAAAGAATTTTACGTTTGCGTCGAAGAAGACCTGAACGTTCAAATCAATCCTAAATTCTTCATCAAGAGCGATGACACAACAGATATTCGTGAGTTCATCATCATGAACAAAGATCAATTCGTTTCAGACATCGATCGTCTCTTCTGCGCCGAATCCACAGACTTCATGACAGACGAAAGCAACCAGACAATACTTCAGAACATTCCAATCGAGACGTTCATGAACAGGACAATCAACACAACAGTTACTTGCGCAATGATTCTCGCTTGCCCGGCAACAATTCCTGCCCACATCATCGCTCTCAGATTCAGGATCTTACTCCCAATGAACTGGCTCATTTTCCAGAACCTCACTGGAGCGACAGACTCTCAGATCAGATATGCGTCAAGGATGATGCCGCACATGCTCAAGCTTAACAAGTTCATGGCTCTTATTGATAGCCGCTCAAACGACAACCAGCACACTTTCGAAGTCGACAGAATCAAGGCCTGCGATGTCAGAGATGGTACATCACAAGATCTCTCGCAAACATTCATTGCACAGTTTGCAAAGGCCTACAAGGTCGTCAAACTCTACAGGAAACGCGGTGATCAGCCATTCAAGGTCAGATTCTCCAAGGAAATCGGTACAGATCAAGGCGGTATCGCGAAGGAATTCATTGTTGAAGCACTCAAAGATATCACACTTCCAACAACTGGTTTATTCGTTCGTGCTCCAAACGCAGAAGGCGGTGATGCAACAAACTCCGACACTTTCATTCCAATCGCTTCAAGTAAGATCCACGATCCTCACAAACTCTACAGAGCAATCGGTGCTATTCTTGCGATCTCCATCAGGTCCACGAACTGCCGCGATGTTCCACTTGCTCCATTCGTCTGGAACTTCCTTGCAACAAGGAAGATTACCATCGAGGACATCTTCAGTGTCGACTCGTCATACAGAGATTTGATTGCTTCACTTGAGTCTGCTCTCGACATGGGAATGGATGACGAAACTTTCAGGAACAGGTTCAACCTCTCGTTCGTCGTCAGATCTGCAACAGGAGATGAAATCGCATTGACGGAACTTGGCAGAACAAAGGTTGTCACACCCGCGAATTGCAGAGAGTTCATCTCCCTTTCGAACGATTTCAGGTTAAGCGAAGTCAGAGCAAACTTGAACTCGATGTGGGAAGGTTTGTGGGAGAACTTAGATTTGAAGCCTCCTCCATTTGTCAACGGAAGCTTGATCAGGTATTGCGTCTGCGGTGAAAGCTCGCTAACACCTGATGATTTGCTCAAAGTCACAAAGTTCGACAGCAGCGTCAACAAGAGCAACAGAGAGCAGTTCATCAAGATTATCAAGACATTCACAACAGAGCAGTGCGCAATGCTCCTCAAGTTTGCAACTGCTAGAGAGAAACTCCCATCACAGCAACAGACTGGACCTGTTTTAATCGTTGATGCAGATAGAACTAAAGTCGACAAGTGCCCGACGGCTGCAACATGTTTCAACCAACTCCACCTCCCTGCATACACATCATATGAAACAGCGAGGAACTTAATCCTTAAGGCCATCACATATACCGGTACATTTGAAAATAAGTAATGTTTTATTTTTTAAACAAAAAATGTTTTTTAATAATTATCTATCACCTCGGGATTTTTTTTTTCGAAAATTTTGTGAGCAATTATTCAATGCTATTAATGCTACATAAGCATTGAATTTGATTAGAATTTGATCACTTTCATATTAGAATCATTCTTGAAATGAAATATGGCGTTTTGCTTAGCTATGAAAATCCCGTGAGGAGATCAAAACTCTCTTTTAGTCAAATGATAATGTTAAATTATATTTTTGACATCCTGATTTTTACATTGTCAAAAAATGAAAACAGGTTTTATATTTGAAATATGAAAGTTTGAAGCTCACTTCAAACGATGTAAGTGATCTCTCTTTTCATTCTTCAATATACATTAACCTCTGATGATGTAACAGTTGTTGCTGGAAGTTATATAGTTGATAGCAAAATTGAAGAGATTTCTAATTTCTGCTTTTACGAGAACAAAAAGCTGACAGGTTTATCTTTCGGAGAAAATTCGGAATTGACATTGATTGGAACTTCTGCTTTTTTATAATGCAGATCACTCAGTTCAGTCAACATGTCTTCATGTTCATTACTGAAAGAAATTAAGAGATATGTTTTCGATCAGTGTAATATATATATAACAATCATTTTCCCTCCTAACATTGAAATAATTTGTGAATGTGCATTTTATGGCAATCATAATCTCATTCGTGTTGATTTACCGTCAACAGTTATACATATTGAGAGGCAAACTTTTGCTTCTTGCAGCAAACTCGATGAATTCAATATATCGAAAGATTCCAATCTTCAAAGCATTGAATTTCCATTTAAGTATACAAAAATCTCAAGACTCTTCATTCCGAAGAATGTCGCTCTATTAAAGGTCCGCAATGGCCAAACTTCCTGTATCGTCCTTCACTTTTTTGGTGTATTTTTAACTTATTTAGGTACAAAAAAATGTTAAAAAAATCACCAAAAACAAACTTCTTGATTTTGTTTTCTCTCATGCTAAGGATTAATTGCTTGGAGTATCGCAGCTCAATTTCAACTTTTTACTTATAATATTAATAATCGGCGGGAAAAGGTGAAATCATTTACCATTTTAATAGCCACTTGAATATATACATGCTAAAAATATGCTGATAATTGTAAAGTAGTAAAATAAACAAGCAAATCACAATGAAATTCTGCTATTTCTTCGCGTTCAATTTGTTTGATGCATTAAACAGTTACTATAGCCTATGATATCTATGTTATTCCAATTAAGTGCTTTGGTATCCATAAATAACACGAATTATTACACCTAAATTTATGGATAACTCTACATTGGTTCTAGGCTTTCGTCCACGTGAATTGATAGCATAACTGTCTCCCCTTGCGTTATTTCGTGTAAATGCCCTAAAGCTTTCATATGTTTTTCAAAAATCGAGGAATTTTTGAGTAATAATTTAATTTATTTTTATGCTTAATAATCATATATCAATGTTTTGTTGTGAAATTCATATTTGTGTGAGATCATCTTCAAAAACATGTCTTTTCAATTTATTTTGGCATTGCAGCGATCTCAGTACTATAAATAATGCAAATTATACCTTGAAATCGAGAAATATGCAAATTTTGCTGATTTTTTATTTTTTCTCCCTGTTAGTATTTTGCAAATTTATTACCAAAATACTGCTAAGTGATGATTGGCAAATGAATTAATGCAAGAAAAAAGGGTCCTGATTTTCACATCACTCGTGTTTTTTGAAAAAAAATCACATTTCTTTTTCAAAGTCCATGATTTTTATGTTTTGATTGATTTTTAAGCGAGGGATATTAATGAATCTCCTCTAATATGCTATGTGCAAAGAATTGAATATCATTGTAAATCTAGATCTCTCTATCTTGAAAAGCATCAAATTGTGGGAAATACGTTTTTTAGACAATCTCATAGAATATTTTGAGATCCTATATTTGGCCATAGAGGCCCCTTAATTCATCCAGGGAAAATTCCAATTGACATCAATATTGATCCAGAAAACAAATATTTTCACATAGTCAACAACAAAACTGCCTTTTTCCCTCTCTACATTGCAGAAACATACACATTGCTGGAAGGTGTTGAAAATATTGCCGATTATTGTTTTTATGAAAACTCAAATTTGAAACATTTTACATTCCCTGAATCTCTCAATTCTATCGGAGATTATTCATTTTATCGCACATCTATTGAAACAGTCCTATTGAATAAATCACAACCGTGCGAGATCAGCAATTCTGCATTTTTAGGTTGTAACAAACTTTATAGTGTTGAACTCTCAAATGTTAACAATTTTGGCAAAGTGCATTTTCAAATTGCGTCAAACTTTCTATTATTGCAGTCTCAAATGTTAACAATATTGGCTATAATACATTTGTCGAGTGTCACAATCTTTCACGTGTTGAACTCTCAAATATTAAAACTCTTGGTTCATACTCTTTTAATGATTGCAGAAATCTTCAAAATGTAAGCATCACAAATGTTAGTAAAATTAATTCTAGAATATTTAATGATTGCCCCAATATCACCAATGTCAATATATCAAATGCAGATTTTATTGGGAAAAATTCATTTGCTTCCTCAAAAAACATATCAAACTTGATTTTGACAAATATTGGCACAATGCTAGCTGATTCTTTTTCTAATGAAGTTCGAATTGAAAACATCTTCATTTAGAATGTTTCATCTCTTCCGTATAATATTCTTATTTATAGATCTTTCATCAATATATCGAATAATCCTGATTTAAACTTCACAGATGATCTCTTAATCAATATCACGAGCAGCACCGTGATTAGGGATTTCTCAAGCAGTGCAGCAAAGCGAATCACGGTTAACTGTTCTAACATTGGACTAAATTCATTTTTTAACTCTGAATATTTGGAAGAAGTCAACTTCACACGAAACATCAGAAACATTTATTCATCTGCATTCTCAAACTGCACTAATCTTCGGTACATCCACGTTTACCAACTCAACACCATCAGTTTAAGTTCATCTATTGAATCTGTTTTTGTTTCATTTTGTTTTGATCCAACGAAAAGTTCTACCTTCCACAAACTTATTTCATCTGGAATCAACCCAACCACTCTCAAGTGTATAAATTCAGAGATTGTTAAGACATTCGTTAGGAGATTTCGACGTTTTGAAGATTTTTCTATTTTTCTATTCCCGTATCTATTTCAGAAACACATTTAATCATCATTTAATAAATGCAGAATAGAATTTGATAATATAAAAATATCTTCTGATGAAATGAGCAAATAATAATTTCTGATGTGATAAAGAGCAGAGAATGGTATTTCGAGAAAATATAACTATAATTATATTTTACATGTTCTTAAACAAAAAAAATTATACGCTATCATCATTACTTGAGCCTTTGGATTGTCTTGTTGGTGGTCTTCGAGGCTTGCGAGCGTGGTTCCTTCTTGGATCATTTTCCAAATCATCTGCTATGACAACTTCGTCATTGCCTGATTTCTTGGGGCTCTTTGGCTTCTCCTCATCACCTCTGCTTGACTTTTTAGGCTTTTCTTCGTTCTGACCTGATTTCTTGGGCTTCTTTTCTTCACCACGCTTTGATTTCTTTGACTCTGGTTCCTCGTCGGAATCATCTTTTGGTGGTTTATCATCGCCCTTCGGCTTCTCTTGATCGCCCCTGCTTGAATTCTTTGGCTTTTCCTCTTCGTCGGATACTGGCTCTGGTTTTGGAGGCTTTGCTTCCGATTTCTTCTTGTGTTTATGTTTGTGGTGGCCTCTGGCTGGCTTCGGTCCTGGAATGTCGTCAATGTTGAGTCCACTTCCGCTGTCGGAATCTGATTTACGTTTATTTTCATCATCAGATTTATCGCTTGATGAAGAATCAGACGATTTATCTTCTTCTGATGAAGAAGAGCTTTCAGATACTGGTTTTTCTTGCGGCTTTGGCTTCGGGTGAAGGAAATCTGGATCTGGTAAGTAAAAGTCATCGATCCTCGATTCTCCTTCTTCGTAGATTCTTATCTTGAGGTTGTCTGCCTGATACTTGAGCAGTTCTTCGCCAATGTTAACTATCTCCTTGCGGCCGCCGTTCTCGATTGGTTCTCCGTAAGCAAGATATGGAAGCGTGACGCCCATATCTTTGCAAACGCCGCAGTGAACAGCCTTTTCAACTCTCGTGAGCAATTTGTGCATTGTTCCTTTGATTTCATCGACGACATCACCGAGTTCTTTGACTGCCTCGAATGGAACCATCGAAGGAAGGCCATGATCGTAACGATGCTTGTTGATCTCTATCGAGCACTGCTGACGCATCTTCTTAACGATTGTCTTGTATTTGAAGTACTCTTCTTGCGAAGGCATGTGGCGGGCTGCAGACATCGCATCGAAGATTGGGAAGACGCAGAAGTCAATTGACTCAGTAGCGTAAATCTGCTTCAAGACGTAGTTCATAAGTGGAAGTGAGACTGGAGCGTTTCCATCGAGATACAAAATCTTCAAATCCTTGTTATTCGTGATGATCTTGTGAACCTTCTGCAATCCAACTTCGCCAAGATTGTTGTCCGACAAATCAAGAACTTCGAGATCTGTGAACTGCGCTAAGTTGTCCAAAACATCGTAAAGATGCTGTGCTGGACCTCCTCCACGCGGAGAGCCTCTGAATCTGAACTTCTTGAGCTTCGGGAAGTTTGTGATGTTAACTTTGCAGATAACAGGGCCAATGTCAGACATTGAGCGCTCAAAGTTGTCAGAAATATCGATTTCCTGAAGGTTCGGCATTCTCCACAAGAAAGAGATCAAGAAATCAAGTTCAATTGTGGAAAGATTGTTGTCGGCGAGAGAAACAGATGTCCAAACGTTGAGATCTGAGTAAAGGAAACCTGTTGCAACGATCATCAATTTTTCGCGATTGAGATTATTTCCGTTGAGTTTGATTGAAATATCTTTGATTCTTTCGTACTTAGAAAGCTCGAAGACGATGTCCTTGATCAAGCGTGGATCCATTAATGTGTGGCTCAAATCAAGGATCTTCAGTGTTGTTGCCTGTTTGACGTAGTGAAGAAGCGCTTCAGAAGACTCGCGATGCATGCGAGTTCCTTCGAAAGATAATTCGACGATTGGCTGGGGATACTTTTCGAGAGTTTGAAGAATGTGAACAATTCCATTTGTGTCACCGCCAACGCCAAGAGAGTAGATTTGGCGGCGATTGTTCTTGTAAAGGTTCTCCAAGTGTGTGCAGAAAATGTCGCAGTCTTCAGTTGCCGAGTAGTTTCCGTTGAAATAGAGATATTTGATGTCCTGGAATGCGTTGTTTTGAGCAATCGCTTCGAACAATGTTGTGAGATTGTTGACGTTGCAACATCCGATGTTGAAGTAGAAAATTGGCTCGCGGTGGTTCTTGAGGGCCTGGAAAAGCGGCTCAAGGCCATCAGACGTCAAACTGTTGTGGCTGAAGTTGAAATAACTGATTGGAACTTTTGGATTTTTCGCCAATTCGCGACCGATGTCATCGATTCCTGTGTCGATTCCGCAGTGAACAAGATGAATGAATCTTATTCCATTGGACTTGGAAATGAGTGGTGCGATTCTTCGAGCGATATAAGGCATATTTCTCTTGTGAACGATAATTCCGTGAACATAAGGAACATAATAAAGCGCAAGAATGGCCGGAATGAGGTGCTGCTCCTCTAGTTCATGTGCTAAGAGGCCAAAATCGAAAACGCCATCTTCGTATTTAATTCTATCGTGATAAAATTCTGCGATTTCTTGATTGTAGTCAATATCGAGGCGTGAGCAGAACGCGTAGTATGTGTGCTGATACTGCTGTGATGGCGACAAGAAATGCTGAAATGGAGGAAATTCGTCTGGTAAAGCTGTAGCAAAGTCACATAGACGGTTTTGGTCAAAGGCGCACGTGGAGATTAAGTAATTTCGGCGCAGAACCTGTGCAAAAACTATAGCTGTGCTGCAGATAATTCTGCAATTTACGATCGGATTTTTCTTGTTTAGTTGCGGGAGACGACAAAACAGAAGCACTTTGTGCTTCCTGCGAATTCTGAGTGATGAGATATCGAAAATGTGAAAGATAACTGACAATTTTGGTTCTGATGTTGGTGATTTCTTGATAAAAATACCTACAAAGTGGGGTGAACACGCTATAATTCCGTTGAACTCGACTTCCATGTTGTATCTAAGCGTTGCAGGCCTCGCGTAGACGACATTCGCTTGTTGATCTTTCCTGAAGCGTTGTACGACGTATTCTCTGTCCTGCTTCGAAAGTTCGCCGTCAGGGATGTTCGAATCCGCGCCTTTGTTGTCCAGTTCCGGATAATAAATGTTTGATGGAATAAACTCTTTTGTAGCACGCGACATTGTCACTTTTATATTTTTTTCTTTATAAAAATCACTTTTTGAGAAATTATAAATCGATAGTAAAAGCTTTGTTGGGTTACCAGTCATTGCGTCCCTGTTTTCCTACTTCATGCATCATGGAAATCAAACAATGAAAGAAATATTTGTTCAAAATTTATATCTTCTTAAATAACCTATAACAATACATAGACATAACATACTCTTCAGCTACTCACTAATCTCTCAATCACAAGCATCATTTCATTTAAATCAAACCATTATCAAAATAGGCAACTTAAACATCAATTTCCTTAATGGTGTACTCATGCACTGATCGGGTATTAAATTTTTATAAGTTTAAAACTATATGTCATCATTCAAATTGATTGTAAGTAAAATAAATTTCTCATATAAGCATTTGATAACCTAGGATTTTCACTGTCTGCCGATTATTAGTTGATCTGCTTTCTTAAAATATAGCTTTGTCTTTAATAATTTGATTGTAAATTAATTGATGAAATGGAATGATTCTGTTAAAATGGCAAATAAAGTAATGGATTTGCACTTTGTTCTATCAGTAAAAATATATGTTGTAAAGGTCAACAAATTTTTGAGAAATAAAACAATTAAACGACTCTCTGCTACATAAATCCGAGCTTCACTAAAGCTTTGCACTTCATTTGTAAATAGAAAATAGATATCGTTACTATCTATTCAATATCAAAATATCAAAGCACATCAAGAAGCCTAAGAGAGTCAAATTCAATACAGAGCAGAGCTCATTCGATCGATCATGTTGCTCCCAAAACAGCGAAATACAACAAAAAATCTATTCAAGCATAATGATGGGCAAAATATGAGAATAACTAAACAGCAGTCATTGGTCTTTTGACACTTAAAGCGGTTCTCAATAGAGAAAAACCAACTCTCGGCAAATGAGGTCGAAATATGACCCAAAAATGTCCATTTTGTTTTAACACTTGTCCCATTTTGACACGAGCTTTCTTGTTATAATCTCCAAAACAAGCCTCGGCTTATCCAAAAAAAATCTGAAAAATATTTTTCAATTTTGACCAAAAATATCCACCGATCATAACCCAAAAATTATATATTTCTGTCAACACGTAAAATATCTTCTAGCATACTTTTCTAAACAATCCTAGAACCTTAAACCATATGATCGCTAAATATCTTTTCTTTGATGATGCTGAGCTCCAAAAATTCCGATGAAAAATAATTCAATGGAAAAGCGATGAATTGAAAACCTCATAATATGATAAAGATGCCAAAGATTAACCAATTGTAAAAAAATATTTTACATTTATCGGTTATTTTAATCAAATATTTTTGCCATTGTATATGTTAAGCTAATTAAATATTAAAATATTTTCTTTACATTCAAAAAAATTATGATAAATGTAATAACTGCATAATAATGAAACAAGAAATTATGTGATAAACTATCGAATTTAATGATAGCGGCGTAAACTATTTTTTTAAATTTAAATGTCTGCCCCACCTGAAGCAAATGTATCTTTGCTACTCCAATACAGCTATTCCTTCATCTCAGACGTTCAAGTGGACGTCAGCCCGGAGAACGAGGAGCAGCTGAGGAAGGTCTTGCACGATTTTATTACTGGTGAAGTAAGCTATGACGCCGCAAGGGACTATTATATGAAGACACTGCACTCCGATATACCCGTCCAGGTCGCCCACGATATTCTAAATGTCAGCGATACACCCATTGAGCAGCCTGAAGATGCGCCGGAGTCCCTCGAGGAATCCTCTGGCAGGAAAAAAACGCGCACGTGGACATCGTACGAGGACCAGAGATTGGTTGCTGGAATTTTCAGGTTTGGCTTTGATAGTTGGATTAGGGTCGCTAACTTCGTTGGCGGAGGAAGGACCAGGGCTCAGTGCACGCAAAGGTGGACGAGAGGCCTGAATCCAAAGATTTGCAAGAAAGGATGGACACCGGAGGAAGATTCACAATTATTAAACTACGTAAGGATATATGGAAACAAGTCATGGGCGAAAATTGCTCACATTCTCGGTAATAGGTCAGATGTCCAATGCAGATACCACTACCTGCAGCTTACTAACGAGATGAAGACAACACCAGGTTACCTTCCTCTTAGCAGGTCCAACAGAACGTACACTAACTCCGGTATATTGCCGGGTGGTTTGCTCAGCCCGCCAATGGCTGTTTCCAATATTGAAATCTCATCACAAATTCAATTCCCGGCGCATTTGTTGTCAGCACCACATCTTCCGGATCTCTTCGGCCCACAGCCACAGCAATACATGATGCAACAACAAATGCATCATCAGCCGGTCCAACAACAGATGCAGCAGCCTCCAATGCAGCATTCACCACCACCACCACAAATGCAGCAACAGCCACCGCCACAGAGAACAGTTACGTTGCAGCCAGTCCAATGTTGGGACTTTAATAATAATCAACCTGGCTCGCTTGATTCCTTCCTTAACCAGGTATCAAATAGAAAGTACTAATTGTTATCCATTAAATATGTTCAATGTTAGAAAAAAAATGATCAAAATCTATTTTTAAAAAAACTATTTAAAAAAATCATATCTCTTTGCTCATGAAAAACCTTTTAAGGATAAGTTTTCGGTCATTTTGTTTAAATGTTTCTTGCTGATGATGCTGAACAACTTTTTAAACTAACAACAGCAAGAATTAAAGAATCACATCAGTCAAATGAGAAATCTAAGCGTCCTATAAGGAAAGTTCAAGTTTTTTCCCACTCTGAGGATAAAAATACTTTCTATCCCGACGTAGACAAAGTTGTTTGCAAAATGAACGAAGGAGAAGGTATAAATCACATAAATATACGCAATGACGCCTTTAAAGAGGAAAATAAACGATTTTCACAACGAATAACGAGAATTAAACGCGGCCTTCCTTTATCAAAAATACTCAGGGAGGAGAATCCCCACTATACACCTGTCAATATTACACAAAGATATTCGAACTTCTCTAAAAAATTATCTCAGATTCCAGAACATTATACAAATGTTATCTATAATCTGAGATCTGTTGATTTTGTTGAACATATAATGAATCAGGAGCCTAAATCCAAGAATCTTACAGAAAATATCAATTGTTCGGAGAAATCAATTAATAAACTGCGAAAAATCATCAGTGTGTCAGATGAAATCACACAGAAGCTCCACAATGAAATGGTAGAGCATTTGAACCACACAAACGAGCGCAGAGAACGCGCAATGAAAGTTTTTTATGAAGAATCTTATCAACTCGGTTTTAACAAAGCCAGAAGGAGATACCAACGTGCAGCACAGCGCAGTAGACTGCGTGTGATGGGAAAATTCCCGTGGTGGGAAGAATTCATTCAGTTTGCGCATCAGAAAAAAGTTGGACCCGACGAGAAACATTTGATCGAAGTTTTGTCGCGTGAAGAGACTTTAAACTCAACACGATTCGCGTCTATAATGCACGACATTGAGAAGAATGTTGATGAGCCAGAGAGATGCATCGAGCTCATGAAATGGATCAACAAGAAATGCAAAATCATCGATGAACGCATCACTGCTCTCATTGATGACACGCCAACAGCACTATCGCCAATACACACAAAGACAATAACTAGAAGGTTCAGTCCATCAAAGACATCAACATAAACGCCACATTAACTTGTTTGTAAAATCATAATTTTTTTAATAAAATTGGTGAAAAATAATTTATTGTGGTTCTTCAACATTTTGACCTTCTTCGTCTTCTCCTTCAGGGTATGGATCCTCTTTAGCTTCTCCTTCTTGTACATCAGCTCCAAGATCGCCATCTTCTTCTTCAATGAAGTTGTGCTGCTTCTTCGGTTCGTGTTTCCTGCAGTAACAAACGACAGTGACAACAACTATATCGATGATAATGAAGAGAACCACAGCTACAACAATTCCTGCAATTGTGGACTTCGAAAAAATAATTTTCAAAACATGCTTAAAAAATTTCTCATTTTTTATTTCAAAAATATCCAAAATTAAAAAAATAGCAAAAATTCGACCGTAAATGACAAAATCTAAATAGTAAATTATACTCTATAATATGTTCTAAATATAAATACCCAGAGAAAAGAGTATCAAAGAAAGAAAATCGACATATTGAAATTGAAGGGAAAAAGTGGCTTGTGGCCGTCTTTTCATTAATGGTCCATCATCCAAAGACAAAGAAGTTCTTCTGCAAGTTCTGCAAGAAGCACACAATGTGCAAGGTCTCTCAGGCGTCGCGCGGTGAGGAGCGTCACTGCGCTCTCGGCCGCCGCCGCTACGATCGCAAACAAAAAGGTTTCGGTGGTCGTGTTAAGCCAATTCTTCGTCGTTCTAAGAAGACATCTAAGAAGATCTCACTTAGATTCACCTGCCAGTCGTGCAAGAAGGCTACAATGTACTGCCTTGGACGCCTTCGTAAGTTCGAGTGGACAGTTGAGAAGAAGAAGAAGCACGCCGAGCCAACATGGTAAATAAATCTGTTTAAATGCTGAAAAATGCATAGTATCACTTTTGTTCCATAATTGAAAAAAGTGATTTGGGTTTGGCCCAATAATTGACGAAGATTAACAGTCTCCGTCAATATATGGATCGGAAGCAATCTCCGGTTCATAGGATTCTCTTTCATTTACATGATTGAGAATCAACAAAATCACATTTTTTTTATAACTTATTTCCCCACGATTTTTTCTTCTCTAGAACTGTGCTCTTATCTACAGTTGATATTTTTAATGTTAACGATATTTCATATTCAATATTTTTAACATTTATTAATTTCAAATTGTAGAATCTGCACAATTTTCATGCTTCATTTTCTATGAAGTGTTTCTGAGTTACAAATTTAATATCATATTTTTTATATGATGTTAGATTTGCAAATCAACATGTGAAAATTTAACGCTTAGAGTTATTGAATAGCTTTCTTTATTATTTTGAGTTTGAAAATTTTGAGATTTAAAGAGAGAATGAGTGAAATATGGTGGCTTTGAGAGTGTTGAAAATGTTTTGAATGAGATTGAAAAAGAGTCATTTTTGTAGATTGCACGACCATTTTGTTATTTCTCATTTTTGTGAAATCGATCTACATTGATCATTTTGGATCTTCAAACAGCAGCTGTGCGTTTGATGATTCTTGCGGCCCTTCAAATTCAGCAGATTTCAATATAAATTCTGAAATTTATATAAAAACGCCTAAATTCACTAATGCATCGCATCTAATGTCGTTTTTGGACATAATAAATACGTCATTTTCGAAGAATTGTTCATTAATTGGACAAAATCAAACAATATCAACAGAAAAACATTCGAATATTACCTTAAATACTACAAATTTCGAATATATAAACGCAGCAATTACAAATTTCACTTTCATTGAGAACATTTACACTTTTAACTTCGCATTTTCGAATATTATTTTTGATTCTGTTACGTTTTATCGGAATGTAACACTGTTGTTCAATTTAATCGACTCTAATATTACGTTTACCAACTGTTTGTTCAACTTTATTTCTATAGAAAACAATTCTTTGATAAATTCGATAAATTCAGCAATCATATTCTACAATACATCGTTTATTTCCATCACGCAACTTTATAGTTCAGTTGTACCTGCAATAAACATCCAGAACTCGACATTAACAGCAGAAAATCTTATTTTTGATTCAATCTTTCACGTTAAACCATTCATAGATTCATATAATTCAAAAATAGAAATACACAATTCTACGCACCAGATGAATGGAGGCTTAAAACCTTTCTATTTACTCAATCACACTCGAATTCAAATGAAAAACAATTCATTCGAATTAAACAAGTCACCATTGATATATTTATCAGATTCCAATTCTAATATCAATGATTTAATAATTGATTCGAATTGCGTGAATAATCCTTTAATTTCTTTAAACAAAAGCGAGTTTGATATACATAATCTATCAATGCAAGGCAACAGATGTGGAAAAATGATGGAATCATTGGATTCAACGATTAATCTTCAAAATATAAATGGATCAACTAATTTTGTTCCTGATAATCTATTTAGAATCGATAATTCAACAATTTCTATAACGCAAAGTGCTCTATATGATACAGTCGCTATAACAGATTCTGTATTTTCCATTTATAATTCGAAATTAAATTTAGATAAAACATTTTTCAACAAAACGCATTCTAGAGCGAAAGGAGCTGTTTTCTCATTCCATTTTTCAGAAGCAACAATAAACAACTGTGAATTTCTCTCAGGAATGAGCAGATCTAAAAGCGCATCACTGAGTTTCGAAAATTCATCATTTTCAGTGAAAAACACAGTTTTCTTGAACAACAGTGCTATAAGTGATAGATCAATTTACTCTGAGGCCTCTAATTCTTCTATCAAAAACTGCACATTTTCAGGTTCTGAATCAGAAGAATTATCGATTCCATTATTAAATACGATATATGACTGTTCATTTGGAAAAATAGAGAAAGCTTACATAGTTGAAGAGAGTATATCCATAGAGAAGATTATTGTTACCATATGTTTGATATTAATTGCAATATTTTTAATGAAGTCTAGAATATTAAGAATTCTGCATATCAAGACCTCTAAGCAATACTTGTAATTTGTTTTTATATATAATGTTAAATATTATTTTTGTTATTATATACCAATACTTCAAATATAGAAAGAGAAACTCATGCATTTAATGATGCTAAGAGATATAAGGTCTTTTGTAATAATTTTTTTTTTGATTGAATATTAACAGCAAATATATGAATATATTTTGGATTTGATCTAAAAATATCAAATATAGTTCCATTCCATGCTTAAAAGTGTTATTTTATTATGTTTTTGTGCATCTTCAATCGATTTCGTTTGTAATAAAGGTGTTGTAATACTTAAATAAGCCACGAATCGATTTTACACAAAAATTATAATGATGCAACATCAACTAAAGTGACCGAACCAATTTGATATTTTTGAATGAATTTGATAATATTGCAAAATGTATTGTAATCGTTGTATATACTACAAATCGCACAGGAAACATTGCTTCATGAGTCATAAACCTCAATATTGATTATTATGTGAATAATATTTTACAGAACCAAAACATTTGTTTAGAGCAATGATGCAATATATAATTATACTATACACACTTATATTAACATATATTTAAAGTATCAAGGTGATAACTCGCATCATTCATGTTATTTATTATTCAGCGCTTTTCATTGGAAAGCATGAGTTCTACATATTACAAGTGTGGCGGAATCACGAATGGCGAACCATCCATGTGACCAGAAGGATACAATATCGTTTTTGATATTCAACAATCAAATAAGTTTATCAATTCCTTCTACGCTTTAAAGCAGATCTGAAACTGCAACTAAAATTCCAATTTATCCCAGCGAAAGTCGCTCAACATAAATAGAAACATTTTTTGAAAAATATCATAATTCAAAAATAAGCCAATGAAACAGATCTACTAATCATGTAGATGCTATTTATTGAATAAAATAGATAATTTATTTTTTGATAAGATTTTACCATATTTTAAAAATAAGTTGAAAAATACAATTTTCATGATATGATGAGGCACTTTTCAGCATCAAAATTGAATTCTATGATTTTGAATATAAAAGTCAAAAATAACTGTAAAAATAACAACTAAATATGATGTTATATCTAATTTTCGCGTAAAAACAAAACAAAAAAAAAAAATCAAAAATATAAATATCCAAGATAACACATCGGTAGGGATGTGGAAGTCCTATATTTGATACACATCGCATAAAATCCCCAAATAAACAATTTCACAAAATTTTTTTTTGATTTTCCAAAAAAGAAAAATAAGCCATTCACAGTCATACATTGGATCTTTTGATAACACCCATCATGTAAAATATCCAAACAATCAATTTTTCAAAAATTTTCATCTTCATTTCCTCAAAATCATTAGATATTTAGGATATAGCTCTTGTAGACCCAACAGAGGTTGTTAATCACATGAAAAGGGGATCGGACCTTTTGTGAACAGAGTGACTATCTAAGTTCACAAAAGTGATTCAAAATCGAACATTTCGGGATAACTCATTCTGCATCAGAGATGTTTCGAATCAAATCAAAACCATAACATTCTTTCAATTTTTTTTTGATCACATTCTCTATTTCGTGTATATATCAAAATTACAACAAAACACTATATAAATGTATTTTCTCAAAATAAATAGTTCTTTAGACGTACCAAAAGATGTGGAATAATAGTTCCGATATTCATTCAAATTATATTTTTTACCAATTTTTGTTTAATTGTATTACACATATTAAATTGGTGTTATTAGAAAAATTGAATGAAAATTGGCCTCAATTTTTTTGTGGAATGAATCATGCGTTTGCTCCGAATTTTAGCCACTTCGAGGAGAACCAACAGCGCGGTTATGGAGTACCCGCGAACATGGAGAGGAGGCCAGATTTCCATCAGGCCGTGAAATTCTTCATCGAATATCAAGAACAGAGGATCGGACAAGCGACGTCTATCACGGTAATCACGGAAAAATTCAGAATTAAAAGGAGGAGACTCTACGACGTTTTGAACGTGTTCGAAAGCTTAGGCGTGTGCCACAAACCTGGTGTCGATATTTTTATCTGGCACGGATTGTCAAATCTCAAGAAAATTCTCATGACAAGATACAACGAGATCGCAGGATCAAGCAAGGCTGATATAATGAGCCTTCAACCATCAGATCACTCAATCGGTATACAAAACTTGACTGTCGCGCTTCTTCTCGTTTTCTTAATAACAGATATGATCACGATTGATCTCAGAGCTGTAGCGTACATATTTGCAGGCGGTTCAGCCAAATTTAGAATGATTTTATGCAAATTATATCAAGTTGTTGATATTTTAAGCACGGTCGGCGTTATTTTCAGATCGCAGTCTGTTTCTGTCGTGAATCTTTCACCAGAATATTTTATGCTTCCGAAATCTAACGTCTTGCCAAATATCCTCAACGTCGACTTCTTGCTCAACAAGAATGGGAAGCTGGGCATGATCAACGATAGCCGTGCTAAGTACGAGTACGTCCTTAAGAAGGTCCAACAATTCAATTAGAATTAATCAATAATTTATATGTTTGTATTTTTTGTTTAATTTTCGGTATATATACCATGCTTATGCTTATTATTAAATATTTCGGTTAAATAAAGGTTTTTATCGTTTCAATAAATTTCGGAATCTTGATTATTCTCTTTCGTTTTCCATTCAGCTTTTAGATTTCCAGAATCCTATGATTCTCTCACCGTTTAAGATCCTATATCCGGTTCCAAATAAATAAATATCGATGCTGAAAGCTTTAACCATAACAGTTATGTTCCAATGGAACACAGTACCACATCTTGCCAAAGTAATTCCCTCAAATCCTTTAATATTAATCAAAAGTAATATTTGTTTTAATCCTTCATTCATCAGTTAAACATAGCAAAAGCTATCGAAAACAAACAGTTCTCCAAACTTTTAGGATACGATTTAATGATAGAGTTTATTTGTTTAAAGAAGTATGCTTTCCAAAGATTATGCGCATGTGGAATACACGTACTAGTTGTATTCTATCTAATGCATATATTTAGAGATCCTGGATATCAAAAAATGAATTCAATATTTTGATATATAGACAATGAATTACCACAATTAATATCACCATATTTTAGATCAAAAAATAAAGTGTTTTCTCCAAATGAAAAATCTTAACTTGATATTTATGATTTCGTTGATTGACTAAAATCGATATAAAATATGCGTTTTCACGACTTCTTAATTTGAATAAATTTGTTTTTTAAAATAGTTTTTACAAATGTTTTCTTCTCACTCACTCTACTTAAAAATCGACTTTTCTTATTTTGATGAGTCACTATCATAATTCAAATATACTCCTGATGTATATCAATTTTCCAAAAGCATCATTAACAAATTGGTCAATCAATTTCATGTTGATAATAGGGCAATTAAATTTTTATACACAAAGTCTGCGAAACTCGTTTTTTAACTCACTGGATTAACTTTATGCTAAGTTATTGAACTCCAATGTGCAAAATCCTGTTGTGCATGATATATTAAAGAATTAGTTAACAAAGTCTATATTTCATAAAAAATTAGATATATCTTGCATCAAAAACATTGATTTGCCATGATGTGCTTTACTCATTATAATATATTATATTCCAATTGTATATCATTTTTATAACGTAAAATAGGCTGTTGTCGATGATAAATATGTAAATCTAATCACAAATATGCTTTTTAAGCTTTTTTTTGTAAAAAAAGTATTCCAAGCTCTGTGTGTTATTCTCCCAAAAATAATGATGATTCTTTTTTGCGCGGCTAAATTTGAAAAGTTTATTAAATTGAGAAGAATAACACACAGAGCTTATGTGTGAACACTTGGAATACTTTTTTCAAAAAAGTATATTTGTGATTAGATTTACCTATTTATCATCGACAACAACATATTTTACGTTATAAAAATGCTATACAATGGGAATATAATATATTATAATGAGTTATGTACATCATGGCAAATCAATGTTTTTGATGCAAGATATATCTAATATTTTAATGAAATATAGACTTTGTTAGCTAATTCTTTAATATATCATGCACAACAGGATTTTGTGCATTGAGGTTCAATAACTTAGCAAAAAGTTAATCCAGTGAGTTAAAAAACGAGTTTCGCAGACTTTGCGTATCAATTTTAGACAAGCCGTTGTTAATAATATCATTCATACTCGATTACACCTATATGAATTCTCAACAAAAGTTTGTATGCTATCTAAACCTAAGGTCTTGACTACATGTTCATTGAAAAAATATGATTGAAAAAAATAAATATTGTTACATATGCCATTACGAATGAGATTTTGTCTTTCCAGTATAAAAATAGTAAAAGAATATGATTAAAAAGTGATTTTCGAAGATTAGTTGAAATAATCACTTGATATTTGATGAATGTTGAATTTTTGATTACGTTATCAATCATATCGCTATGTAGTTCAATATCTGAATCTAGTGGTATGTTCAACGGTCGCTATTATCGATCAAAAATGAAACTTTTCATATATGAAAAAAGCAATTTCATCAAGATAGCGAAAAATGATAGGTAGAGACAAAACATTACTGCCACAGGCAGATGACATCCGATAAAATAAAGTGCATTAAAGTCAGAAATAGAATCGGATGACATTATGAGAAACGAACAAAAACATTGATAAACGGGTGCAAATCAGAAGCCATGAGCAGAAACATACATATGAACCACAATTCTTACGACAACTCAAAAAACTTAAGAATTATCAGTTAAGAAAGAACTAGATTTATTAACCCAAGAACGAAAACGAGGTTAATTTTTCCGAATAATATTTCATACATTGCTATCTATATAGACTTCTTAGAAGTTCTCTGTGCGCTGAGCGTGAATGAGAACCTTTGGACCATTTTCGCCGAGTTGTACCTCGCGTGTGCATAGAGCGTTGGCATCGAAGTTATCGAGCGTGATTTCAGCCTTTCCGAGCTGCTGGTCCTCAGCCCAGAAAGACTTCCTGTTGTAGAGGGCGATGACAATAGAAGCCTTGTTTGGATTTGTGTACTGGAAGTTGTACTCTGTGCTTTGTGGGCGTTGTCCGCATTTGAACTCTTGAGCGTTGTTCCTGAAGTTCTTCTGAGAACCAACGCAAAGGATCAACTTGCCCTGGTTGGCCATTCCGTTGGTGTTGACTGATGCAACGGAGATCTTGAAATCGTTGGAGGAAGAGCCGAGAAGTTGTTCATAGCCACCTTGACCACGGAGCATTTTTGAAAAAATGAACTTTTTGTTTTTGAGCCAAACCTCCAATCAATCAAATCAAAATATATTCATTTCTCGATTTAGATAACGCAAAAACAAAGAAATTTGGAAAATCAAAAATTATCGAATGAAATCATATTTTCGTATTGCAAATCAAAAATAAGCAAAAATTTCGACTTAGATGATTTTATAATTTAAATCTGTAATATCGTTCCGCCAAATTTTTTATTGCAGATTTCGATTATATAGATATTTTAGATCATAATTTTAATGTTAATTAAATTATTAAATTTCTAAAATTTTGTTTAATATCATGTTCTGGAGATAGGAGAAATTTATTAATAAACGTTATTTTGATTAAAAAAATTTGATTTTGAGATAAAATTATACATAGTCATTGATAAATATAAAGATAAAATTTTGAATCTACCGAAAATTATCAGAAAACCGCTTAATTCAGAATTAACGATGTCACTTTTCGGCAGTTTCTCGAAATTTTCAGATAATTTTACTCTGCATATTATATTATTTATATATTTTATTTAAAAAGAAAAATCATCACTTTTGATATTTTCAAAGATTTCATAATTATGACAGTTTTTTTAGTATTTTACGGGCGTATAAGCATTTAATAAAATGTCGAAAAAAGTCTAATGTGATAATTAGAGCATGATTTGTACTATAACTATATATATTCATATTTGCACTCTCTGATATCAAGGTAATTCAACAATTTAAACAAAAACACTATAATTTTATTTTACATTGAAAACTCTATCAATAAACTGCAAATCAAATTATTATATGTTTTCACTAAAAATTAACCAAAGATGACATTTTTTTTATATTTTAGAGTCACTACTTTTATGTCACGTAATCGCAATTCTGACACATAAAGTACATTAATCTGCCACGTAAATTATCGTTTTTTGTTCAATGAGTTCACCAGTGACACCTGAGCAACTTGAGAACTATTCGAAGCTCCACGAACAGGCACTTGAGAAAGTATTCTCCATCCTCGAAGCTCCGGACTGGGAAAAGGCGAAGGAAGACCAAGATATTGTATTTTATAAAAGATTTGTGAAGGATTCTCCATTCGCACAAGTCAAAAGTGTTGTTTATATCCAGGATACAACAATGGATGAAGTTAAAGAGGCTTTGGCGGCAGTTCCAAAAGTTGATGCAAAAACACCAGAGAACGAGCGCCATAAGCTCGATTATTCTTATGAGCTCCCCGGAAGTGGTGACAGGTATCAGTTATTCGTCACAGGAACGCAGGCACCTGGAATGATGGTTTCTGGACGTGAATTCGTCCTCTTCAGGAAACTCGTTGAGAAGAACGGAATGTACACAGCAATTAACATCTCTGTTCCAGACAACGACATCGTTCCACTTGACAAGCACCACGTTCGTTCTGAAATGTACTTCCAAGGTTTCGTTGCTCGTGTCTCACCAAAGAACGAGAAAGATATCGAACTCAACTTCCTTGTTCACTCTGATCCGAAGGGTTCTATCCCTGATTGGATCTTCAACAAAGTTGTAACATTCCAGGGCTTCGCGGCTCGTGGCGTTAGGGCTAAAATCATGGCCAAGCACGAGAAGAAGTAAAACTCATATAGATTTATTCATTGGCAACATATGGATTTTTTATCTTGAGTGAACTCATCATTCGTAATACTGCACTAAAAAAGCATTGATTTAAATGTGATGATATTATTAACCCAATATTTTGTTTTTTTCTTGATTCAGAGTTTTCACTTATTGAATGAAAATAGGATAATAATTGAAAAACAACAAAAAATTGATATATACATAAAGATATAACAAGAAATAAATTATAAAGATATAACAAGAAATAGATTATAAAGATATAACAAGATATCCGGATCTTTTACAGAAATACTATCAGATTTAATATTATTAAATTCCGTATGTGTATGATCTTTATTAGCTTTATTATTTAATTCTTCAATTATATATAATCTATTATCTGAATTTGGTTCAATATATGTTATTTCATTATTTGTAATTAGACCTTATGTAAATGTTGTTTAATTGGTTGTTTAATTGCTGGAGCACCATCAATATCATATATAAGCACCAATTTCATTTATTGAAACTTTATTAAATTCCGTATGTGTATGATTAATATCTGATTTATTATCGAAATATGTATTTATGTTAGTTCCTTGAATTTCAAATCCATCAGTAAAGTTCGGTAAATGAATAACTTCACCATTTGTAGGTTCAAATACTTCAGCTGGATGAATATTTATAACATGTAAGTTATTCATCCATAATTCACTATGATTATGATATTTATTGAACATAATTGTCTAAATACTTCGGCAACTGTAAAAGTAATAAGTAAATCATTATTTTTCTCAGTACCTTCAAAACTAATATTATTAATTTTAATCACACTATTAACATAATTCAATAAAACACCATAACTAGGAAATAGCTTATTGAACTTTTCAGCAATTGTTGGTTCAGGTTCTACAGTATCTTCATTAATATCTCTAGCCATAATACTTCTAGTACCAACTCTAGATAAGTTTCTAAGAAATGTAGTAACTTGACTGAATAAATTCATATGATTATCCATTACTTGTCCTGTAAGATCTTGTATCCAATTAATATTATTAGTAGTCATAGCATTTGTTTCCGAAACGAATGTACGAAACGATTCTAAATTAGATGTAGTACCTTCTAACATATCTGATAACATATTAAAGTTTCTTGTAATCGTATGTGTGAACTCTTCCATTCTTTGAACCAATGTCGCTAAATTATTAAATACATCACCACCAGTAGATATAACATTTAAAATTTCAAGTAATGTATCTAAACCTGGTGTCTTAGCTAATAATACTGATAATTGTGATATTTGATATTGTAGAGCAGCGAATGACGAAGAATGGCTTTTCCCAGAGTTCACAGGAAGAATGCCAGCAACAGGTTATGCGTACAATCAAAAGGACCTTGAGAAGGAATACAAAGAGCCTGGCTCAGTAAATCAAACAAATAGTGACATTGGTGCTGGTCAAAAGACATATCCAGAAAAAAATAAGCAGTGAAAACCCTAATCCTTCAATAGAAAAATCAAATGCGGGGTTTATAATAGGAATCGTGATTGCAGTCGTAGTCGTAATTGTCATCATCTGCGTCGTCCTTTATTTCATTCTCCGCAAGAAGTCCGAAAAGTCATCATCTTCATCCAGCAATGGAAACAAGGACAGTGCCAAAGTTTAAACTAATTTTTCCAATAAACAATAATTTTTTCTCGAATCTAAAAAATGCTTTGTATATCTGAAAGCTGCTATATTAGACATATAAATATAAGATAATGAAAATAAGCAATACAGTGTATACACAGTTATAAAAGATAATATGTCAAAGTACAAGAATTGGTGAAATGATTGGTTAATTTAGGAAACGTAAAACAATACCCAGTAATGACCAAATAATTTGAGAATATCTCATAGAAAAATTCAATGAGTTATTACAATAGACATTATACTCGGTTTTGCATAATAGCATATAAGGTAAACCTTTTCGCTATAAAGAATTGAATTCTCATCAATGAGATATATACAATACATTAAGATCTAAGAACAATTTCTTCAAAAATAAATTTCAAGATTTTGATCATAATGTGATGGTTTTGAGATGAAAAATAGATTTTATACAATGAGTATAAAGCATTGGCACAAGAAAAAAATATAAAAAACCGATAGAAAAAAAAATCAAATGTTTTCAAGTCTTTTGTTTTCTAAAGTAAAATCTATACCAATAGAACCTTACAGGTGCGGTGCGAACATAGACGGATTTTCTTACAATGTTTCGAGCATTGCTGCGCTAAATACTGTTTATACTTATTCTGATGCTTACGCTGATTACTATATTCGTCTCTGCGACGATTTAACACCTGAAATGGTTCCGTCGCACGCGAAAATGCCGTTTGGAGTCAACGGAATTCGCATAAATAAAAACACAAATTTCACAGAATCAATTGCATTCCACGACACACAGACATACGATTACCACTCTGAAGCAGACCCCAAATTGGGCTTTGTTATCAAGACATCTGCACAAGCAACCGATCCAGATACAAAATATCGCTATTACGAGGTCGTTTTCGATTTCACAAATGAGGAAAACAAGAACGAAGACGCATGGCAGGTGATCACATATGAAGATGAGGACAAACTCGTTGTTGTCGTCATGTATTTTACTGATAAAGCAACACCAAAGCAAGTTGAGCCGCCTCCGGATCCAGCCCTTCCACCAACATGCAAGCACATCTACGACTCGCAGAAAGTTTACCCATACGGTATCGATTTGAATTTATATAAATTAAATTATGGCCCACACGGAATTCCTGTGCAGATCGACGGTGACTTGGACACCCTCATCCTGTACCAGCCGTGCAAGTTCTCCACGTGCCCAACAGACTTCAATTGCGGCAATTTCACGAGATCTGCTGCTTGGGTCTGCAGACGCGAGACAATGGCGTGCGAAGGCTTCTCAAACCCACGCGTTGCGTTCAACATGTTGTACGAGGACCCAGATGAGGGCTACAGGATCGTTTATCAGCCGCAGGACGACAACCAGTTGATTGTTGATATGCTTTGCGATTTCGAGCTCAGCGATCACGAAATGTGGGTACAGAGCGCACAATTGAGGAATGACTCACACCTTAACATCCGCATGACGTCAAAGGACGCCTGCATGATGCCGCTCGTCCAGCCATCGCCTGAGCAGTGCAAGAAGAACCTCACAGACTCACATTACACCCTCCAAGTCGATCTCACGAAATACAACACTGAAGACGGCACAAGCTTCAATGTCACAAGTTCCGCATGGCCGCAGTCACAGCGCCACTGGATTGTTTCGCAGCCATGCGGTCCTCTTCCTTGCCCAGGAGACATCTGTCCGGACTCGACAGCCGCGACAATTTGGCTCTGCTGGGACAACATCGACGGCTCTGTCACATGCGATGACTTCGGATTATACAGGAACATGGTCGACATCGATCCTTCTTTCGGACAGTACCTCTCCAACGGCATCTCATTGAAGTACGACGGCACAAACACAACAGCGACAATCAGAGTTGTCTGCGACTGGTACATGGAGCCAGGAACGCTGAAGTACAATCCAAACATCTACTTCGAGGATGATTTGAACACGATCATGGTTTTATCCGCAAGTTCACGCGATGTCTGTGTTGGAAAACCGCCATACATCCCAACACCAGAGCCAACACCGGGTCCTCCACAGCCACAGTGGACACCAACACCACCAAAGCCAACAGTCTCCCCATACCCCGTCGACAACACAAGCCCGTATTACGACAGGAACAACGGCACATCAGTAGTTGCTTTCGCACTCAAAGAACTCACATTCTACTCAGACAGTCTTCTCATCGACTGGAATGATAACTCAATTCCAGCCGCAGCGTTCATGAGGCCAATTGACAAGCTCACATGCCCAAGCGGATACGAGTGCATTGGTGAAAAAACGAGCGACTTCTGGCTCTGCTGGGACAAACATTGCTACTCTATGATGGACGTCGAGAAGCAAGGCTTGAAGCACAAGGACCAGCCTAAGTTTGATGGTGCCATCCTCGAGGCACACGGATATTATGACACATATCTCAAACTCGACATCGCATGCGACCACAATCAGAAAAATCCAATGGTCCACACAATCGTTACAACTGACAACAAGAACACTTACACCGTCGAGATAAACTGGGCCACCGCATGTCCATCTCAGAACTTCGAGCCATCATTCCCACCGCCGCCTCTCACACCAACACCAGCGCCATCGAAGCCGAACAAAGTCATCAAAGATGATGAAACCGGATATTTCGACCTTTCTGATGTTGCACCTATTAAGAAGCAAGTTAAGATCTTGGGCGATGAGAATGCTATTGGCATCCAGTATGTCGATTTCATCTTTGATCCATCCCACGTCAACGACTGCCCATCTGATGCCAATTGCAATGGAGTTAAGTCCGCTTCATCATGGAAGTGCTGGGCAAACAGCACAGGAAAGTTCTGCTTGGCTGTTGCAGATATCAGGTATCCAGTCCAAGTTGACAGAAATTATATTTACTACACAGGTGGATATGGTGGCTATAGCGTTGAAGTTACAGCTACTTGTTCAAAGGATGATCCAATTGATTTACTGAGTTACATGTATGAGCATCAAAATTACACCATTCAAGCTTTTATTTTAGGCAAAATGTTCTGCCCCGGCAACCATAAGCCTATCACAGGTGGTATAATATTCTTCACAATTGTTTTAGCAATAATCACAGTCTATTTTATTGGAGGTGTCATCTTCAACTTTATTGTTCACCAGACAGTTGAAATTCCAAATAAAGACTTCTGGAAACAAATCAGGAAGTACGTGAGACAAGGCTTAGCATTTATCACGTGCCACAAAGTCTTTAAGACTGAAGAAACATCTGCTTATGATGCTATATAGAATAGATTTTAAATAAACAAAAAATCCTGGCAACTAAATTTTTTTTTCTTGACTTCTACCGGAGGTTGAATGGGATTGATGATACAAAAAAGATCCATCGGTAAACAGGGAGCAGACAAATATGCATGGAGCAGCAAAAAACACCGTAAATGAAACAATTCATCAATATTAACAAGTTTTTCTTTGAGAATCATATGTCGTTTGGGCGGCTTAACATATTTGCACAGGAATAAATCGATTTCAAATGGGTAAAGTATGAAATCTAAATTGTATTTTTAAAATATAGCACAGGATGCAAAGAAACCATCGAAAAACACCGAATTTCAGTCCGAATCCAACAAATCAAGAATGTGGAATAAAAAACAATTTTACAAAAAAGTCACGCATATTTTGATCCGCCAAAACAAAATACAGTAAAATAAACAAAAATCGAGACTGGGAATCAATCGTTATTTTTTATCAAATTTTCTTATTAAAACAATTATAACAATAATTCTTATCTACATCAATTAGCATAGAGTGTTTTCATGTTTATTTCGTTATTAATTTTTTAACATATTGTATAATATCTATATACATTTGTCTTCAGTTTAATAAAGATTTTAAACAATTATATCAGTTAAGATAAAAATGAATTATTGTTCAAAATATTGACAACATATAAACATTACAGCGCCATTCATTGAAATTGTCACTTTTAAATGTTTATCAAATTGTGAATAATTCAAATTTCATCTATTAAAATATTATCACATACATATTAGTAATGATTTTTCCATCAAAATTTTATTTTTGTACAAATACTCTCTGTCATTTATGCAATAGAATTACCTCCATAAATTTTGGCAATTTAAAAACCATCATTCAAAATTCAGATGTAAACTATTTAAAATATTCTGTACCGATGAAAATTTGGCAGATTCGTTTTTCTATCATTTTAATATACGATGTTAAAGAACCCGATCGATTTAGTTTCTATTCGGCTAAATACAAGAATTGAAATATTGAGAGTGATCATTCAAAATTTTCGCAATTTTTATTTCAATTATATTTTTATTTTTCATGGTGAATTTTAAGGGATTAGAGAATTACCTGATCAAGTATAGAATCGGAAAGGGATGCTTCGCGCAGGTGTACTACGCTATACACAAGTTGACTGGCTCAAAGGTTGCAATCAAAATCATCAATAAAATGGACAACAATGAAGATGGAAAACAGCTCCAGCGAATCCAGAGGGAGACAGAGATCATGAGAAGGATAAACCATCCATTCATCTCTTCCCTCTTCGAGGTCATCGAAAATGAAACAAATATCTGTATCGTGATGGAATATGCTCAAAACGGAACACTTCTTAGCACAATCAATAAAGTGGGTTTTCTTAATGAAGGAAATGCAGCCATAGTTTTCGCAGAGCTGTTAATTGTGATGAAATATTTGATGACAAATTTCAACATTTGTCACAGAGATATCAAAGCGGAAAACATTCTATTCGATGCCAACTACAATATTCGCGTTATAGATTTTGGTTTAAGCAACTACCAAATGCCTGATCAATATCTAAAAACACAGTGTGGCTCCCCATGCTATGCGTCACCGGAAATGATTATGGGAAAGGAATACTCGGTAGAAGCAGATGTTTGGAGCGCCGGAGTGTTACTCTATGCCATGGTTTTTGGATATCTTCCATTCGAGGATCAGAGCATGACAAAGCTCGCACAGAAGATCTTATATAGAGATATCGAGTTCCCTAATGAGCTATCGGCAGAATTAGTTGACTTAATTAGAAAACTCCTCACAAAAGACCAAAAACACAGGATAACAATTGACGAAGCATTGGCACACCCATGGCTCAAGGATGCCGTCAAGAATGTCCAAGACGAGATCAACAAATTCGAGTTTAATAGCGATATGATTAAGAAGAGTTTAATCATGTATGGGTTCAACATCGACAAGATTGAGAAGGACCTCAAATCGAACGTCGGCAATCAGGGCACGGTCAGCTACCATATGGTCCGCAGAGAATATTTCTTAGCGACGTTCCCAGCGTTTTATAAGCAACATGATGCACCTCCAAAAGTTCATTGTAGTTACTACCATGACTTGAATAAAGCACTTCCACGCTTGGAAGTCAAAAATAAGGCTGGTGGAAATAATCGAATGTCTCTCCCAATACAACAGGCGACACCAGTAATTTTGTCGAAAAGGAGGCATTGCCCATCACCAGTTATTCATATACCGCTTTAATTATTTGATGTTTGTAAAGTAAAATTCATATATATGTCATTTGATGATAATTATGTACTATTTAGGATGTGCACATTACTATTTCATTGACCTTTTGCTTTGGTTTTGGAATATATACTTTTCAAAACTATATACTATATAATCATTATTTAGTTGAAACGAAATGCTTAGATAGGAGGAGTACTGGAATATTCTATGAAGATTTTGGCAAATTACAACAAATAAGAGTAACATTAGATCATATATGAAGTATTAGATGGAGAACATATCATTTTTATTTGTGTTTTGAGTGTCAACGAGTCACCTTGTAAAATGTCAGATTATCAGATTTTTAAAAGGTGACATTTGATGTAAAGCGAAAAAATGTCAAAAAATTAATAAAGGGTGAATATCTATTTGAATTTGATGTGAGAGAAATAAATTACATTATATAGGTGTTTTTGGCCCATTTCTGCTGCTGTGTGCAGCCATGCAGTGTGACATATCTGCACACAACAGCAGAAATAGGCCAAAAACACTTTCAAGAAGAAAGTTGTGCATCGAAGTAATTTCGGCAAAAACTGATGTTTTTCGCTTCTTTAGCTGGTGAATATCTGGGATCTATGTATCTCTAAGAAGTCACTAGCTAAAGAAGCGAAAAACATCAGCTTTTGCCGAAATCATGGCGATTTATTTTTTTTAAATCCTGCTTTTTGGATAACTTTGATACTGTATGCAGCTATCATATGTGCGGTAGATGCGATTAGTATCAAAGATGGCCAAAAAGCAAAATATATTTGTGAATCGAAGTTATTTTGGCAAAAAAACACGAGATCCCTTGCTTATTCAGCGGGTGATTGACTTAAATTCATGTGATGCTGAGAATTTACTTGCTAAAGAAACGAGGGATCTCTATCTGCGTCGAAATAACTTAGATTTTGAATTGACTTTGAAAAAGTGCTTTTCCAACATGTTTTCTGCTGTGCGCAGCCACACAGTGTGATGCAGTTGCACACAGCAGCAAAAATGGACGAAAAGCACTCTTTTTTAAAATTTCAAATTTGAATACTCCCCCTCTAATTTTGAATCTGACAACTATTTTTTATTTGGCAAATAATATTTTACTTGACAAAATGAATTTGTTTTAATCGTTTTTATGACTATTTTTCAATGCCTTAAATATGACAATATGACACTTTACAAATTGACTCGTTGGCACGCAAAACATTTGAGAATATATCATGGATAGTTGTATACTATAAGAAAATCATATAGAAACATCGTTATGATCGTATCATAAAAAGATATAAACGCAAATCTGAGATACTGTTCATCATTCAGAATTTAAAAATATAAAATATGTTACAGAAGTACTATATGAATATGATCTAAGAGTGACAGATCTTGATTCGGTAGACTGAATTGATCATGTCTTTGATAGATTTTTAATTCATGCGAGACACCAACAGATGCACTATACAAAATTTGAATAGTTATTATCCAATGTGCTAATATCACATCTCCCTTCATTATAATTTTGATAAAATATAAATGATGTGTTTCCGAGCCATGGTTTAAGGGCAATAATGCACATCACATAAGCAAGCATACCATAATACTCGCATTGATTAATAACAAATACAGACCATGATGATATTTCTTGACAGAGATTATCGTTGATTAACCCAATAGCATAACCATACACATCATTGGAAATAATAATCCGTAAACTATAACCATTGAAACATTGTTCTCTTGCTGCCATCATTGTTATTAGTGGTTGAGAACAATTAAAATGAATAGATAAAGAAAAAAGCAGACCTTTTGTAACGTGGAGAGGTGTCAAACGCATCTCTATGAAAATAATATTTGGTCAAGCAATAAAATATCCAATACAAAATGCCTCTTGCATGGATTAGAACGAGCAGGGATTTCCTATCTCTGCGTCATTGTCAAAATATATTGTTTCCTAAAAAAATTATATCTTGGTTATGAAATGTTTGTTTAGAACTTTTAGGATTCAAACCGAAATGCGCTCCAATAACCGAATAATGGCAAACAACAGACAAGTGTCAAATTTGTTGTTTTGAGATCGATAATTAATTCGAAATCAAAATTGGCCATAGTTATTTTTATTGTACTGCTTTGACACTGTAGGACGATTCTCAACAGGTTTTACAGCGCATTGTTCAATGTTTTGAAAAATTATTCATTTGAAATCATTTTAACACTCAAAAGTCTTCCATTTAGCGGAATCTGATTTAGGTCTATAGGGGAATAGTGTTGAAAGAGAATTCTGCTGTTTTGAAAAAGAAACGACGCTCATTACAGTTTTTAACACATTATTCATATATCCTGCGGCCCACTTCTTGTTAATTTTGTAACTGAAATTTGATCAAAACAATTTATTTTTGAAGCTGAATCTTAGGAAGCTAACTATAAATATATAGTTTTTAGCATGAGAAGTTCATTAAAAGTATTTAATTTTTTCAATAATAGTTTCAGAAATATTTGTTTGGCTCTCAATCATAATAAGTGCTCAATATAGTATGATAGATATATTATTTTAATAAAATTGTAGTTCACAATATTTTCAGTGAGTCAAGTCAAACTTAGATAAATAAAAATATGGAAAGCGAATTTCGGAAATTACTTCCTGAAGATATGATAGCAACTATAATGAGTGAAGAAATTAACACAGAGGGCACTTGGTCGTTCTCTTTCATACAGAAGTTGCAAGAAGACTTGAAATATTTTGATCAAAAGAAGCTCGACAAATTTGTTGGACTTTTGCTATCTGAAGCGGAGAATGAAAACTACGATAATACGATGAAGTTCAAAATTGCTTAATTGTTGTCATCATTGAGATCTTTCTTTTTACCTGGAATCATTTTCTCGATAAACTCACAGAACAAGAGGTTTGTTCAGATAGTTGATTCGATTCCAAATGGAAAATTGAGTGATTGCACAAAGAGAATGTTATTGAATTTAATTCAATCGAATTGCGTGCAACCTGTATCCAGTAAAATCAAATCGAGCAGTGTGCAGCCATTGAACAATAATGACTTTCTCTTTAATTTTGAAAGCTCTCCAAAATTTCCAATATAATAATATTTTCGTGACATTGCGTCATTTGCTTTGTTTTGTTTGAAATATATTAATTGCATAAAGCTTGCCTATGATTATACAATGTTAAGTCTTTTTGAACAATATCATTGATCGATATAAAATTGAATATAATGATCCAAGATAAAGCGATGTTGATCAGGTAATCATTCCTAATCTCTATTTAGAATAACAAACAAATAAAATAAGATTGCTTATATTAAGCAGAATTCGTAAAACTCAAAGGAAAACTTTCTTGATGATCCAGATGAATAGATGTGTGCTGCTTTCGTTTAAAGATTATAAAATATAATCATCAAAAATTCTATACGAAACCATATAGGCTTTGAGGGTACTATCTGTAGTTTGATGCAAAACGATTGGATATAACTAACTATATTGTTACCGTATAGGTAAAAATATAATTAGTCCGTTACTTATTAATGTTTTCATTAAGTACATATCTAACGAGAGAGTTTCTGTTCTAGCTCATCGTCGAGCTCTATCTCTTTATGAGCACGCTTTGTTACCACTGATAATTGAAATTGACGTTCTTCTTCGAGTTCATCAATTGTCTTTTGTAACTCTGATTTAAGGTGCTTGTTTTCACCCCACAGAGCATTGTATTTCATCGTTTCTTGCTGATTTGGCTTTTTAGGAATTGCATTTAACTCTCTTTGTATCTCTTTTTCAGTGGTATTTGTATTAAACGTATCAAATGATGATGCATCGTAAACTACTTTGATTCTATTATATTCAATTTTTGCTTTCTCTAATTTCTTCTTTGCGTCTTCGAGTTCTTCGTATAAAGCTGTATTTCCGTTTCTGTTATATTGTATTTCTCTGTCCATATCTAATGTTTTTAATCGAAGTGTCGTGATTTTTGTGATTGCATCGTTAGACAAATCAGTTAAAGGTTCTTGTAAACTTTCTTCTTTGTATTGCTTGAGTTCATCGATGATTCTGTTGATGATGCTTCGGTGACTTTGGCTAATTTGCGCAATTTTTTGAAGAATTTGAATCGGAGGAGGACGAAATTGATCGATAAAGTCTTGTACTTGACGCTCTTTATCCTTTCTCGACGTCATTATAACAGTTTCCACGTTGAGTGTTGAGCTTTCTACTTGTTTAAAGTTCTTTGGATTAAAAGTTGGACGAGAAGTCTTCATATTCGAAGAAATTGTTCGCGCAGACTTTGGTGGTGGTGGCAGAGGATTCCTGTCTTTCGACCTAATTGGATTATTCAAATCCTCATAAAGAGTTTTAATGTTTCTTCTCGACTTCATTTTTTTAGGCGAGAAAAACGAATTTTTGATGGTACTGAGTAGAAATTAAACGATTTGTACATCGTAGTACCAATATATTGGAAGAGTATATGAATGTGATTATATAATTATTAATTTACCTCCTTAATATGTTTGGTATATTACTGTTTATTATTATACTTCTTCGGATCAATTTCCAACGCCATTTAAAGTCTATCTCTAATCTAATTTATCTAATATTAAGTTTCGTGATAGTGGAATTTAATAGAAAAACAAAGAATTAAAATAATCGTTATATCTCCCCTAATTAATGTTTGAATCAATAATTATCGTTGTTATAACCCCTCCTTTATTTTGAATGAAAAATAATCGTCAACAATTATTTACATTTTTAACCCTATATATTAACTAATTGAATGATACACCCTGTTTAATTGAAAAAGACCCCATATTTCGTTAATTTGCTGTAATTTAATTAGTTATCTGTTCTATGCAATTCGGAAATATACAATAATTGAGGGGAAAATGATCGTTTTATTTTCTTTGAACTTCTTTTTTACCTTTAATCACCATTTAGAGAGCTAAAAATCTGCTCTCTCGATGGTGGCAAAAACTCTTCTGTTGCCGTAGCAATCGATGTTTCCAGTTCCCTTGCTATTGGTTATCAATTGATAGGGAAAGGATTCAACGTCTCTTTTGGAGCGCCCGATAACCACGATTACGTCATAGATTATATTGATGAGTGTCCTGTTAACTATCACACGACACAAGATTTGCAAATAACGATTCTTAAAAGTTTTTCATTTTCGATTTTCACTCAAATAACAAAAATTATTGTTTTCATACTCATGATAGGCTTAACGCCCTACCGTTGTTTAAATCAAACAATCTTTCAGTAAGATTATGTTTGAATTTCTTTCCGGACAGAGAAATCAAGGTCGGAGCATATGCGTCTGAAAGGCATTCAGATTATCACACAGTATTCTTCAAATCTTATATTAATTTCACTCGATTTTTCCAACTCGTTCTCTACTGGAAACATAATGAACATGACGCATCACCATCGATTTTACCCGAATCTTCTTACGTGGCAGATGGAATTTCAAACGAAAAACCTTTTTCTCCAGAAATTGTAAATATTGATGGAAAAGTTGCTGTTAAACTCGAATTCGACAAAACTCTGTTAATGAGTTCACTAGATAATGTTTGCCTTGGACACAGTGGAATTTACGAATTATTTAAAGTTTGTTTAGATGCAATTCATTATCATCTTGGAATAAGCGGTGCTGAAGATTTCAGGAGGATCTGCATCATGCTGAAGGAACTTGTTGACCTTGGAGGTATTGCTATTGGACCATCATTGAATGGAAGAATTCACATTCTTTGTGAAATATTAGATGAATCAATCGACAAAAAAGTGTTCCATGATTACGCAGAACACTTCAATGATACATCAGTCCAACAATTCGAGACTATATTCCACACAATAAGTAACTATAGATTGTGGGGAACCTGCTTCATTTTTTGGAAAAACTTGCTATTTCTTGTACAGGATTCAAACTGCGAAATGTGCTGTGATTACAGTCATAGAGTACATTGCTTCACAAATTACTTCGATGTCTATTTCCGTTATGCTTTCATTCCTTGAAAACTTCTCTATTGTCGATATTATGAATTCTTATTATCTCTATATCAAAGAAAGTTCAACACAGCAAACTGATATATTATTCAAGTTGATCAAGAAAGGATTTTTAATGCCTTTCTCTAAACATCTCAAATTTGCACCTCATGATATAACTCCAGCAATAAATTGCATCGCTCCAATCATTGCACAAAGAAAGAATTGCATTGTTACATTCTTGAACACAAATCATCAAATTTCAATTGTTCATTCTATCCCAATTCTGATATTGCTGGTGGTTTTGTATCTGTTCTTAAAGAGCATAAAATCGATCTTCCATCAATCACTCTCGAGAACTCCAATTTCATGGGATGGTTGATAAGAGTTGAAGATCTCAAAGTTGTTTGGATTATGTTATCAAAGGCTGTAACATTTAATGATATCATTCAATTAGTTAATGCAGTGGATAGACTGGCATTCAGGTCTGCGGCAGAACACGCTCGTCGTTACAAACAAGTTGATATGTCAATCAAAGCACAAGTGAAGATATTCGGTGTTTATAAAATGTGCAGAGTTTCGCTGTTTAGAACGAGTGATGAGTACTTTGTTGTCACAGTTAATGACGAAGAGGAATACAATGCAAGCATCGTTGAGTTGAAAGGTGTCGAAAAAACAGTTTCAATGGCTTTGAACTCAGCAAACGTCACATTATGGAATTACGAGGATACAATGGTTCCTCCAAGAATATTCCTTTCATGGCAAGAAACGGAGCCAAGCTGCTTAGCAAATAGAACAACAATCCTTTCCAATGTTCTCATAGAATACCAGCAAACAGCATTCGACAACTTCGAGCATTGGATGAAGACAGGACAGCCATTTATGATTGACATTCCTGTCCTCATCGGAAGCCTCAGATGGTTCTCTATCAGAGGAATCAGATCAAGCTCAAAGACTCTCCAGTTATTGAATATTGACATCACACAGACTAAGAAAGCCGAGGAAAGATTAATTGAAGAAAACAGAAGAGTCGAAGAACCAATGAATGCGAAGACGAGATTTTTGGCAAACATGAAATCAGAAACCCACTGAAAGGAATCAGCGGTTTGTTGAAGCTTCTTTCAGATACAAATCTTCCACCTGGAAATACAGAGAATTTAGAAATATTGAACACATCATTTGGAAAGCTCTGAGACTTGTTGAATGATACACTCGATCTCGCGAAGCTTGAGCAGAAAAAGATGAGACCATCATTCACGCTGTTCAATCCGATGGAAGAGATCGACAAAATTATTACAAAGTTCAGCAAACAGCCAATTCCTTTTTATTCTATGACCGGTCCAACATTACCTCTTTTGCTATGTGTAGAACTACACTTCTTGGCGAGAATCACATCAAATCTTTTGTTAAATGCTGTTAAATTCACTCCATCAGGATATGTTCAGATCAGCCTCAGCTCAGACAATGATCAGACATTCGTTATCACCGTTGAAGACACAGGAATCGGAATCTCATATGAAGATAAAGAGCGCCTCTTTAATATCTTCACAATGGGAAATTCATCAATCACTCGTCCATATGATGTCATTGGCGTTGGTTTGGCACTCTGCCAGAAAATGATTGAGTTAATCAACAATTGGAAAAGGAACAAAATCCACTGTAACGTTCCCATTCGAAGCTCGCTGCATTCTATATGTTCCTAAGCCAGTCAGAGAGAAGAACTTTTATGTTCTTAATCTCACAGGATTGGTTTTCTTAACACAAAGATTAACGCCGTTCTGTGAGTTCTATGGATTCAAGCAGATTGAAGATCTTCACGACATTCTCGCAATTGTTATCATCACGAATATTAAGGAACAAGTCGGCATTGCGTTGAAACTGAAAGAGAAATATCCTAAAGTGAAGCTATACTTGTCATATGCCAGAGGAGAGACTCCTGAGAACAATGGTCCAGATATAAAAGTTTTTCAGCATCCTATTCCGCTTCCGATTCTCATTGGTTTCTTCTCTGAGACAGCGTGGAGACGAAGATTAAGTTCATTCGATCAAAGCTTCTATTCACGGACTGTTTTGCTCGCAGAAGACAACTCCATGAACCAACTTGTTCTGCGAAAGATTTTCCAGAAACTCGGCTGCGAAGCAACAATCGTAGATAACGGTTTAATGGCTGTTGAAAATAAATATGATATTGTCTTCTTAGATGAGTTCATGCCTGAAATGGATGGACACAGCGCTGCGATAGAGATCAGGAAATTCAAAAACGTCATTTTAGTTGCACTCACCGCAAGTCACAGCAAAGATGATGAAGAATTGTGTTTGTCTGCAGGAATGAATGATTTCATCACAAAGCCAATTTCTATATCCAACATTAGAAACATTTTAATGAAATACTCGAGACATCATTAATTTATAATTTATTTTGTTATTTTTCTTAATTTTTTTGTTTTGTTTTAAACTTCTTTATCTTTCATACTATAGACTTCAATTCTATTAGAAAATGAACATTGAAACATATTACTTGATTCACAGTGCTGTTACATCTATGTCAGAATTCAGCGATTATTTTTGATTATAAAAGTCGTTATAATTTTTCTTTTTTAGAGTGCTTTGTTTAGCTTTTATCTCGACCTACATTGATATTTGAACATGAGAATTAACTACACCATATAGTGCTGTTTGTATGCTATGCCATCAATAGGTAAGAGCGCAAAATAATCTCTTTGGTTATGGAATATTATTTGATTTTAGATGAAAATGATCAATTCTTAGTTTTATTTCAATAAATATGTGTTGCACCAAAATCTGTGTTTAAATTCTTGAAAATATAAGAAATTCAATCGCTATGATTTTTTATAAATTTTAACGATCATTAAATTTGAAAAATGAACTCAAATTCGCCACCCTCGCCATCAGGAAAGAAAAAGAGCATTCAGATGGTCGACGCGAGCTCCGATAGTTCTTCCTCAGGCATAATATTGGATGTTGCCATGCAAAGAAATAATTCAAAATCTACAAATCGAACGAGAAAAAGGAGTTCTGTTGACGCCACGAATCAGGCACCGAAGTTTACTCCAACACCACCTCAATATCCTCCAAATTCAACAGAATCGCCACAAAGTCAATTAGTACCTCAAAATCCGCCAGAAGAGTCAGAATCGTCATCTTCTACAAAAAAGAGCGAAGAGGCAGTGCAAAATACAGCATCAGAAGCAATTGCCACAATCGAAGAACCAAATCCCGTGAAATATGTTACATACGCAATCACAAGGACACACAACATCATCAAAAACTCGTATAAGTATGAGTTCGGACAAGAAGGAAACACTTTATTTTCGGCGAAATGCAAACGTCGAAATCCGAAGAAACCGATCGTCATTAAGCTCGGCACAGATGTTCACATATCACAGCAAGGCGATTACTACCTTGTTCCAGAAAATACCGCCACAATGTTCTATCTCAGGAAATTCTCAGAGACAGGAACGAAACTGTTCACATCACACATTCTCCACAACATGGACAACTATATGTTGCCGAGAATGGTGACAATTTCGTTAACAGAAGAAACCGGACTTCCAATGCAAACTTTGACGACAAGGAAACCGAAAATGAATCGAAATGGCGTGTTCACTCTTGATTTCGAGAACAGGTTCACTCTTGCCAGTGAGAAGAATGCTATATTCTATAATCAGGCGCTAGGAAGGAATTCTCCAAATGTTTTGTCTATAAGGAAGATAAATAAGAACATTCTGGAGATTATTGTTGTTGACAACATTCCAAACTATATTGTTTTTGCTATTGGACTAGTGATGTTCACAGCAAACTTAGGAAATTAATGTGTTTGAATTTAAATCTTTGTCATGTTATTTTATTTTCAAATACTTCTAATTCACGTGAATTGCAGCATATATGCGTTAATTCTCATGGAGATATAAATATTATGATTGATTTGATTATGATGCTCGAATGGTATTAATTCCATGTGCAAGAGTTAGTGAAACATAATGCATCAACAATGGAGAGCTAAATCTCAATAAGAACCTTGAAATAATAATGGTTTTCATTAAAGATAAATATTGGCGTCACTGAATTTTCTACTCCTACTCAAACATCTCGATTTTTCTCCGCCAGTATGAATATTTAAGGTCTAATTTTGGTGGCAAATGAAAAATTTTCCCATCTAGAATGCTGTGGATATATAAAGCATGAAAAATATATTATTCAATATTATATCAAAAAAAATCTTGATTTATTTTGATGTTAACTGACGGATTATCATTACTCACGTTGTTTGCATACTGTGTGGATGAAAAGTAAGGGTTGCAAATTAAGATTAAATATTTTGCGAATAAAAAGCAACACATTTTTATTCTGTAAGTCCAACATTTAGTAGACACTGATTTGTTTGCGTTGAGAATGGACAAATCAAGTGAATAATAACGAGATAAAATCAGGATTACTAAAAATGAACAGATTGGGTATTGATATTTAATAGGATACATATGCAAGTGATAAACCATCATATTATCATCATCGCATTCAGCTTTATCTCACCCTTTTTAACAAAAGATTATTTAATTTTTTTAATCATAAATACTTTTGTTGCATTTTTTCATTGAAATAGAGACTTAGAGCTATTTTAA